>VZSV01000076.1:3316104-3338144 GCA_013398735.1 Nothocercus julius | reverse complement strand
AGTTTTCATTTACAAATAATTTCATTTGTTTTGAGGGGTTCATCCAGAGTTGAAAGGTTCTGAAAACACTTCTAAGAACTTGAGCATTGAATATATGCAATTTTCAAAAAAAAAAAAAAAAGTTAACAGTCAGACATCCACTAAGAAAAAAGTTGTGAGGGTTCTATATGAAACTGTACCTTGTTTTCCCACAGTTACAGCAGTTACAGTATATTTTGTTTTAACTTTATGCAAGTGTTTATGATCATCTTTCTATCTCTTTCACAGAAAAAGTTTATAAACTGGGATTGATAGGTTTTTTTTATTATTATTATTTAGGAGGATAAGGGTCTATATTTATATATATCTCTATATATCTACATTTATATGTCTATATTTAGGAGGATCAGCTATAATCACTTTCTTTAGCATGAATGCCACATCATGGCAATGTGTTGTAGATACATTATTATCTATGACAAAAAACACAGCTGCAAGCATTGCACTGGTCATTTAACTCTGGTCAGCTCTCTAAACATGCCTATATTAACCAATTAATCTGGGTTTTTGGTCATAGTCTAGTATAAAAAAGTTTTTTTGGTAAATGTCTTTTCAAATTAGATGGGTTCATTTTTGTTTGGACCACACATTACTGTATTCCATAATATTCTGACAACTGGGATAGATTTTGATGTTTTTAATGTCTAGTATTTGTTTATGTAGAAAAAAAAAAACATACAATATTCAGTACAGTAATTACTAGTGAAACACCATTTATTCCAGGAACTTCTACCTTTTGAAGGAGGGCATTCAGTATACACAGTATGAAAATGTGTTGTTTCTCACATTGCATTTCAAAGAAGTTACGCTCTAGCTTTTTCATAACTAGAATAGGCTGGGAATTTTCTGATCATCTGTTCTCTGCTTTAAAAGATGCAGAAGAACAGATTTTACTGTGTGGGCTTTTTCACTGGCCTAAACATAAAGCTTCTGATGCCTTAAACCACCCTGCTCAGCCTTCAGCTGAACATAGTCTCCAGAACATAGTCTCCTGTAGGTCTTGTGTTATGTCTGTTAGACCCATCTGTAAGTTTCTGATTCCTTCCTCTTTGAAATAGGCAAAGCTATGATGGAAGTTTGCTTGGTTGTCACCAGGATGCCTGGTGTGTGGTAAAGGAGACCAACTCTGCAGAGGGCAACCCCATGTTGTAGACCTTGTCAGGATGAATGTATAAGCTCCTTGACTCAAAATATCTAAACTGCTAAATGTCTGTGTCTAAACTGCTGACTACAATAGACGTAGGAACAATTTTGAGCCCTAAAATCAGTGACAGTATGGCCCCATTCATGTTGTATGGCCCTTGGCCCAAGATCTGTGTTGTGTCCCAGCAGTATGGGTTTAAAGCATATTTGAGAGTGTGAGATTGGAGAAATCTATTCTTCATGTGAAAATGACTGAAGTAATGGGAGGGCTATTAAGTAGACTAACATAGCAGCATTTCCATATCATCAAACTGTTTGTCTTCCGTACCTTAGTATGTAAAATGAGGGACAATATAGGGCTACTTATAGTTGCCAAATTTGCTTTGGCTGACACTGGCCAGGGTTGAGGAATGAAAGTTCGTCATGTCTTGTCCATATTGTGAATATTGTGTATGGGTTGTGGTTGCTGGTATATATTATGCCCCAAGTCTTGACTGGCTCCCGTCCCAGGACTGGCTATTTGGCATACTTAAAACCTTGCCTGGGAGTGTGCCGTGACAGTCTATGGATTATCAGCAGTCCTGTGCTTAAGCTTTTTCCTGTTTTCATTGCAGTATAGATGCAGTGGCAGTCTAAACTTCTGACTCCACCACAGAAATCACTGCAGTTCTACTACTTCTATTACAAAAGCCATGGTGATCACTCTGTACCCCGACCAGCCTTGGTTCTCTTTGAGGCCCCCAGGCTGCCCTATTCTTTTTAGGGAGAAATGATTGATTTTGTTCTAGGAAAAACATCCTCTTTCCTCCCTTTCTCCTCAGGGAAACATTTCTAAAAGTTTTTTAGGCATGGGAATGGGTTTGGTTAGAACTTCTGTTGAAAGAACAGAATTTTCTGTTAATCAGAACTTCTCAGTTTGAACCAGGAGTGTGCAGTCTGAATCCCTTTGAAAATAGCTCACTATTGTTTTTGATAATTCGCCCTTCCCTCTGAGATTTTTTTTTTAACCCTCTGAAAACAGGGAAGGAGGAAATGGTGAAGTAAAGAAGGAAGAGTTTGTGTGAAGGCAGTGGAGAAAGAGAACTTATCCCACAGAGTGATTCAGAGTGCCTTTCTCCCTTTTTCGTCCCCCAAGAGACCAGTTTACAAGCTAAATGTCTGATAGTATCAAGGCACTGTAAATTTTCCATTGCCTGGTAAGCAGGTATCATGTAGCCCTGCTTTATGATATGAGGCTAGCAATTTGTGCTGCAGCACTTGTATCCCTAAAGATGGTATATAAACAAAAAAAAACCCCAAACAATTCTGATCTCCCATTTTGTGATTTGCCATTACATTCAGTGCTTGGATATTCATGTCGTTTGTTGGAACAAAAATTATTTTGTTTGTAAATTAAATAAGTTGGCTATAGACGTCATTTCTAGGCAATAAGGGAGACCCCCTGATGCCATATTTTACTGCGTTGTTTTCCTGGGAACCGCACACTAATTGAATGAAAACTGATAATTACGTTCAGGAAATGAATCATAGGCTAAAGTTCTTCAAGAACAGGATGTTCTATCAATTTCAATCCTTTAGCAGTCTGCTTATTTTCAAATTCAGAATGGAGATTCTCTACTTAGCCTTTCAAGTAAGCATATAAAAGTATGAAGAGTAAAAGTTTATTGCCAGTAAAAGTTTAATCATTTTTGTAGTTTCATTTTTATGAACGAGGCGTTAGTGTTGGAGAAAGTATCAAGGATAAGTGGGAAAAACTTGAAAGGAGACAAAGATTACAAAAGCTTAGACAAATAACCCATAAATTGCTTGAATGAGGAAGAGAAAGATTATAGCTGGAAGCTTATAATCATATCTGTAGAACTTTCTCTGGGAGTATCTACAGGTACATAGCTCATATAAACCTATATATTTACCTATAACCTATTTACATATAAACCTATATTAAATAAAAGGATTTAATATCTTGCCTTTCACTTTCACTGAAGGATGTATTTTATTCTTTTATTCCCTTGTGTTATTCACATCACTGTCAGCAGTGATTCTCTTACTTTGAATTTAGTCTTCCATTCCTGTTCTCATCTCTGCTTGATTAGCAATCCGTAGCCATGTGTGATAATCATAGTTTGAGTACACTAACTTACTTTTTGATCCCTCTTGATTGTTTTCAAAATAGCAAAGAGTAAAAACATACAAGTTAAAGGTGGCAAATCTGTTCTTTAACAGATGCAGGAAGACCTTTCGAGTCTTAGACATGCTGTGAAGAGTGGAGTTGTTTGAGTAACAAGATTAAGCATCTAATAATCCAGCTAGGTGGGTTTTATTATTATTATTTATATCTATTTTCCAACAAGGTGATGGTGAAGGTATTCAGACTCACCATCCAAATCTCCAGAGTAAGAACTTTTAAGTGTGGACTTTTTTAAGCACGTCTGCTTTTTTTTTTTTTTTTTTAAAGGAGTACAGTGATATTGATATGAACTAGTTTTTGTCTGTTTGTTTGTTTCCACCCCAACTTAAATTTCAATTAAGAGAGAATAGTGTATTTTGTATATTGTTTTTAATGGGTAACATAATACAAATGGGAAGAAACCTGTGTCTGGAAATTATTTGCCTATTGGAAAACTAATCTTGCAAAGGGAAGGCTAGCTTATGCTTGTACCTTATCTGACCATATTTTACCTTATTTGACTGCTTGACACATGTTGCCAAGCAAGATTGCCCAGCTGTGGGTATAGCCCATTTCTCAGACTTTTTTAGCCTTCTAATAGTCTTGGAACAGGAAAGGGTAATTTGACACTTGCTACCCTTTTGCAAACAGTCTGTGTGATTGAGTTTGTACAGTAATTCTGTTGTAGAAACATTGTGCTTTTGATCTCATACTAACACCTTCTTTGATTTAGGAAGGATGAGCCTGGGTTGTGTCTTTCACTGGGACGTATCTTCAGCTGCATACAGCATATTCTGATGTCAGAGTAGTAAAGGGATTGCTTACAAAAAATTGTCTGAAAACTTTATGGCATCTTGCATAAATTGCTTTTCATGAGCATCTTGAGCATCATTTCTGTCATACACCGCCTTTTATGTTTTTAATAATTAAATGTAACTCTTTATTGTTGTTTTAAGAGGATAAATTTTAGGCTGCTTTTTCCAGAATTCTACAAACCTCATAACAACTGACATGCAGCATGACTGAGTTAGAGCATATTAGAAATGTTTGGCTGATTTTTTGTGTGTGTGTGAGTGTGTATGCTTGTTCATTATTTTGTTGTGCATCTGTAGAAAATTTAAAATCCTTCAAAAATTGTTAATTCCATTAAAACTTGTGGCTATAGGTGCCACATGGATCTACCTATGATGTGAGCAATGCCACAACAATAATTTATGATTTATTTGTAAAAAAAAAAAAAAAAAATAATAATAAAAAAAAGATCTATGAACATGTTCAGCTTGTTCCACTTGGAAACATCATCAGTGGTACTTCTAAAGTATTATTTATTTCCTTTAATTGAGTAAAGAATGCAAATATGTAGGAGAAAATGGAAATCTTATTCAGGCTGTCTTATATCAGTAAAATGAAATTAGTTTCAATAGATCATACTGACTCGCGATAGTGAACAAATTTTAATGTTGGTATTTTTGCTGTGATTTTAATATAGACATTTGCTTTTTGCCATTTTTTTTTTCCTTTTCTATTTCATTACACAAGTTACACAAGTCAGTTACAAGCTTTGGTTTGGCTGTCCCTTTGTTCTTGTTCAGACATTGCATTTTGTGTGGACTGACATAAAACATATCTCCCAGGCTAGCTGGAAATGTCCTTTCTTCCTCCTCCCTCCAAAATAATGTCTGCAGTAATACTAAGGGCTTGGAAATGATTTTTTGCATGAGGGTAAATCTTATCCTCTGTGGTTCATCCTCTATGATTAAAAGCCATAAAGGTGAAAATAAATTTCATTAGTGTAAGCAAAATATTCTCTATTTTAGTCTCAAATAGTTTAATATGATAAATTTAAGTGCATTTCTTTTATATTATTAAAAATTAGAGTCTGTAACATTCCTGCTGCATCAGGAATTTATAGTTCCTGATCCAAAATCCACAGATAGTCTTTCCATAGACATAAATGTTATTTATAATAGGATAATATAGACCTTACATTTTTCTTATGTATTTCCCTTCTATATCTTATTTTTAGGTCATGGTAATGTTTCAGAGTATTTCATACTGAATCACAAATAACTGCAATATTGAGGTAAGATTATGACACCGTGATTATAAAAACATTATCAGTATACAAAGATACACACTACATTCAAAATTGACCCTTGAATACATTTTCATTAGGGTAAGGATAGGTAAAGACACCTTCTGAACTATAGACCTGTTTTTGATAGCGGCCAAAAGCAGATATATAAGACAGACAGACATGAGACTAGAAGAATGACTGGGTCAGAAAAAAAGGCCCATAAAACCCAGTGACTTGGCTCTGCAGTGGTTAAAACTGGATGCCTAGGCAGCAATATAAAAGCGCACACATGTATGATGTATGAGCCTGCCCAAGCTTGCAGTCCTTCTTATGTTGGTGGCTTTTGCTGAAAGCTACTAAATCAGTAGAAAAAAAATCCACCCAGTTTAATATTTTTCTTCCACCAGTTTGCCCAGGCTCTCTTTCAGCCATAGAAATTTGAATGTCGAGTAAATATACACAGAGCCTTCTTTTTCTACATGTTCCTTTTCTATGTTTTTTTTCTAAGCCAAATCATAGAATCATAGAATCATCTTTTTTTTTTTTTTTTTTTTTTTTTTTTTTTTTTAATACAGTGACCAATGATCCTACTTTTGACACATTTTTTGCAGCTTTTATTTTTGGTAACCATCCTGTTCATTCTAAAGTTGCTATTTAAATACTTTTTGTGTATTCTCTTTCTGGTGAACTGCTTTAAAAAGTAATGAGATTAGTCTAAACTCTAGGACTCTAACTACAAGAAAGACATTGAGGTACTGGAGCATGTCCAAAGAAGGGCAGTGAAGATAGTGAAGGGGCTGGAGCACAGATCTTATGAGAAGCGACTGAGGGAGTTGGGGTTATTTAGTCTGGAGAAGAGGAGGCTCAGGGGAGACCTTATTACTCTGTACAACTACTTGAAAGGAGGTTGTAGTGAGGCGAGATTTGATCTCTTTTGCAAAATAACTGCTGAGAATAGGATAAGAGGAAATGGCCTCAAGTTGTACCAGGGGAGGTTCAAATTAGACATTAGGAAAAATTTCTGCATGGAAAGCGTAGTCAAGCATTAGAACAGGCTTCCCAAGGAAGCAGTGGAGTCATCATCCCCAGCAGTGTTAAAGAAACATGTTCATGAGGCACGTAGATAATCATAGGGGATTCCTAGGGACGTGACTTAGCAAGCATGGTGTGGAAAGGCTGAAAGTTGGACTCAGTGATCTTGAAGACCTTTTCCAACCATAATGATTCTATGATCATATATATATTTTTATATATATCTAATATGTATAATATATGCATATGTATACATATTATATATAACCTATGTATACATATTTATGTATATACACATATATACAGATATGTATACATATGCATATGTGTATGTAAACATACACGTGTGTATAAATTATATATATATATGAATATATGTATGTGTGTGTATATATATGTAAAATATATATATATAAAAGAACTCATGACATTTACTTGAAATTACCTTGCAATATAGGCTGGGATCAAATGTAGGAAATTTACATGTCAAATGAGTAGCAGTGTATTTGAGTCACCTCTCCAGCTTGGGTAAATATCTCTATTCCCGAGGATGGAATTAAACTAATTTTATACTGGATGTGAAATTATCTTTTCGAGTGTTATGGTAAACATTAGCTTGACATTTGACCACATTATGAGTCTTGAAAAATTCCCATTTTGCAAGTGGATTAAATTGTTAACAATGGTAGTTGTTAAAAACAGCTTTTTTTCTTTTTTTTTTCTAAAATTTAGAAAAAAGTCTATCTGTGTAGACATTATTGAAAACAGCACTGAAGAGGAAGCCCTGGCCCTTGTAGCAGCATGGGGATTGTTTATTATTCAGGGAACTCTGACTAAACAAAGGGAATCTCAAAGCATTTTTCTGTGTCAGTCAGCATATACAGTGCAGAAAAAACATTCTGTCCTAACAAGTCTGTCTTTAGATGAGATACAGTGGGCTGACAAGTTACAAATTACATTTTTGGTAGGTAAAATATGACAGTATTGATTGGAGGATGTCAGGATTTTCCATGCAATGTTTGTCTATGAGTTATGCTTCCACAAAACTGATTTGTTGCTCTGTCTCTTATTAACTTAACTGAGAGGATGTAAGCTGATCTGTGATGACTAGAGATCTGTCTTGTGTGTCTGTCGTAAACATAAATTATCCAGAGAGGGCAAGAATGACAAAATCCCATAGTTAATGAGCAAACTACATATCCTGTGGATCCTGAGAATTCCACATTATGTAGAACAATTGCGTAAGAAGCAGCATACGCCAGTAGCTGGCCAGCTGAACTGTTTAAGACTTGGGCTTATCTTCCCTCTGTTTTCCCAGAAGAAAGTCATTATGTGAAATTTTATCCTTTGGATAAACCTTGTTTAAGAAAGTGTATGTGCTTGGTGCTCCAATGATAAAAATAAAAATTAGACATGCCAGCATTAAAGTTGCAAACGCAACTGAGAAAAGCTAAACAATTGGTAATTGGAATAAAAGAGAACACTCTCTGTTTTGGTAGGGTTTCACACCATTTTAAATTCAAAGTTATCATGCAAGTGATGGTAAATCCCTCCAGTATAAGATGTCATTTTTTTCTGCCCATTTACATTGGTGTTAATCTTGTAGTTATATTATATTATATTGCTTTCATCCATATCAAAATTTACTTATTTTAAAGCCATTTCTTCAGAAATGGGAGAAATAAATCAAATATATGTTAAAACTGGATCCATAAAGGCACTTAATTCTGGCAGCCAAATGTGTAATTCATAGCATAGGCACTAAATCCCTTCTTGGAGCAGGATTCCCTTTACAAACTCAGGGGGAGGGAAGGGTTTGCACTCAGCTGGCTGTGCAGGACCTTACTTCTGCTGCCCAGCTGGAAACACAGAGTAGCTGGGCGCCAGGTACATACCTCCTTTTGGAGTCGCTGCTACGAGCTCTTTTCTGGAGAGAGTGCCAAAGCTAGTCAAGACTCTTCTCACCAAAACTGCAATATTAGAAATTTGTGCTCTTCCCAGTTGCTTGCAGGCACAGAGTTGGGGACTTCTGAGCATGGTGGAAGGTCAGTTTGTTTTTCCTTGATAGGAGAAACTAGAAAAGCAGGGAATCCTTGAGTATTTGCTTTGCTGTAAACTATAGGTGGTTGATGTGGTAGAGGTGATTCTACAAAACACCAATTTTGTGATCACCGAGGAGTAATCACAGTAAAGGATGGCTGTTCTTCCTTTACTCTGGGTGTTCTAACATCAAAATAAGCAAACAGCAATAACATTGTGCTGCAAAGCTTTTGTGGCTCCATGTTCTCTTCCTGGATAAGCATATGTGTGGCTAACATTAAAGTTCAAACCTAGTAAATTGTTAGGACAGAATTTGGTTATTAATATAAGTATCTCAAGAAATGTTTAGGCCACTTTTGGGGGGCAGAATCTTTCCATTGCAAGATAGCTTTCTGAGTTTACTCTAAGTCAAGAAAATTAGCTAATAAAAATGGAATGTTTACAGAGAAAAACAGCAACTACTTCTGGCTGTCACTAAAAATCGCATTTAGTTATACACTAAGGACAAATTTTAGTATTGTAGATTCTTGGGCCAATTTTATTTTTTTTAATAAGTGCATTTTGTGTTTTGGCAGACATAATTAATTATCTCCTAGGAATTTAAGGTATAATATTTTACTAAATATCAGTGAATGTTGTATATGAATGATGGCGGAAACTCCCTAAACAATACTTAAGGTATGAGAACCTACTTTTGGTACCTTAATAAGTCATAAATATTTGCCAAGTATTTATTATTTAGAAAGAATTGTTTTTGTGCTGGGATGATATTTTTCTTATTTCAGTTCACCTAGTCTGTGCTTACCATGGTACCATTTCTGTAATAGAGATTTGGAAGCAGCTGTGGCTCCATTAGGCATTTTCTAAAATAATTGTTATGTTTAACCAATATGAAAGGCTTTGACAAATAATTGGTAGAACAGGCGGGGAAAAGTTTTCCTTTCATGAAATTTTGAAGAATTTTTTTTCCTCCTTCTTTTATTGGAGCCATTTTCTATAAACCTTCCTATTTAGAAATATGTGTGCAGGTTTTTCTTTTTTCCATGTATGTTAAAAAGTATGGTGATTTGCGGAGATAGCTGACCTATATCTAAATAAAATAGCATTACCCCAAACCAAAAGCTTCAATCCAACTGAGTCTGGAACTCTGCCTTCTCTGCCTTACCAGCAGGACTGGTAAATCTGCCAGACAGTGCAGAGACAGAATAATGTGCTAAATGAAGTATTAATATCTGCTTTTGATCCCCTTATGTTCAGCATATCTGTGTTTATCACTCCATGTTCCGTGTGGACATTTCCCAAATTTCCCCAACTTACACCTTAACAGAATAGGCTTGTTTGAGAGGTTATATGCCCTCTCCGAATCTTGAGCTTCCTGTCTCATCAGATGTTTTGCATTTGACCCCTTATGACTGAATTCACCCATTTACTTTTGTTTTCTTATGTGTAGCATGGAACAAATAAGGTTGTGGGTGGGCACAGAAGGAAGGCTGGGTATTTAGGGTGAAATTGCAGTAGCCTTAATCACACTTGAGTGTTCCCATAATTGTTTACATAGGAAATTAGCTTTTAATGAGAGACTCTGATTACCAGCAGTAGAGATGATCCTTCCCCACTGAGATTAGTACAAGAGACAACTAGATCATAGATTTTCAGACGTCCTGTGGCCCTACTGTTTTAGAAAGGAACCAAAAGATGTATTTCACAAGCCTGCTTTAGTAAAAAAAGCTGCCTCACATTCCCCTGCCTTATGGTAAACCCATATTTATTCTTTGGGTTTCTCTTCCTTATATTTTATTTAAAGGTGTCACATCGCAAGTATTTTTCACCTTGCTACTTTTATCTCTTTGAAGACAAAACTTTTAGCTAGCATAGTAAATTTTTGCTGTTGTCTGGTTTAAAGTCGACCAGCTTTCATACATTTGAGCTTTTGTATAGCAAACTAGAAGCAGCGTAGAGTAGAATATTTCATAATGGCTTTAAAAGTACACTTTATAATTTTCTTTCTCAGCAATAGAGAGCTGACTGTCTCTTCTCTTCATAAAACCAAAATGCTTTAACTTCTGGCTTCATTACAAAGGTGATGCTCTATTTGAGCCATCAGAGCTCAAATGAATGCAACAGAGATGTCGACTATGATTTGAGCCTGCAAAAACCTACTTACATTGTTTAATGTATCAAAATGCCTTGTGATCAAAGAAATCTAGAAGGAAAGTGTGAGTGGCTCTCTGGAGAACCAGGATATGATTATCAAAGTCCTGGGAAGAAGCCTTTCAAGGAGCCAACCTTAGGAATGATTATGGTGATCCTTTTCCCGCCTCCCCTTTCCTTACTCCCTTCTCTTTACTTTAAGAAAACCAGATCCCAGGGAAAGACATAATTTTTTTGTATGACCTATTTGTGAAGGAAATTAAGAAATTCACCTGCACTCAAAATAAATAAATAAATAAATAAAAATTCCATGTGGCAAAGATTATTTGTTAGTGATTATATTGGTTTCGATATAGCTAAAAGATATACCATTGTGTGAGGTATTATCCTGACCTAAGCAATAAATAGTATTGGCCCCAGCACATTTTAGAATCTGGACAGAACAGGTTAAAGAAGATGAGCTGCTTTCAGTCATGGGAAGAGGTGCACTGATGTTGGTTGTCTAAGAGAAGCATCAAATTTGACACTACCAATTTATCAAGTGGGCTAAATTGCCTGATTAACTTGCCTGATTTTACAGGGAGAACATTTGTAGGTCCCGAGCAGAGAGATAACATGGGGATGACATGATGGCAGCAGTGTGGGGGACCTAGGCAAGAGTATAACAATAGCTCTGCATATCAGGATACTTCACTCCGGTTCACTGGATGCAGCGGTGAAGCATGAGGACAGGTGATGGTACAAACTGTTTCTTAGTCTTCTGCCTCTCACTGCATAAAAGGGTTAAGTGTCAGTGGTTGGGTGCCTGTGATTTTGCTAGATTCTGGATTTTCTAGACAGCTAAAAAATAGGAGGAAGTGAAAATAGAGCTTACTTCAATTGAAAAATAGAAAGAGACCAAATGTTTTTTGCTTTCTAAGAATTGTATAGTTCTTAGTTGTTGGGCTTTATCATAGAACATGAATAAGAAGTTTCTATAGAAGTAGATATACAAAAGCCAGAGACTGGAGAATAACAATACTTTAATTAATTGGTATTATTAAGCAAAATAATTTTTTCTTTAATTGATATCAAGATGAGTATTTAACTCAAATACTACTGAAATAGATATGTCAGTAGTGACATACTGTGAAGTTAATTATCTTTTAATTTTAATTCTTATCCTCTAAAAGAATGCTGGAGAATCGAGAAATACAAGCAAAAGTAGGAACTACTAATAGTGGTATATTAAAATCAAAAGCAAAATAAATCTCATCAAAATAATCTCATCAAAATAAATCAAACCAAAATAAATTCTCATCAGTTATTATTATAGCACATATGACTAATGCAGTATTTTATAGAAATAAAAAACAAAAGGAAACTTTGTCTCCTTACATTTGAAACTATTAACATGAGGCCAGCATGGGCAAACTTGTGTATATCTAAATATATTTAATTCATATTTAGAATTCAATATAAGTAGCTACATTTTTAGAAGCTCTCTATGTGCTTGCAGTTTTCCTGGCTTTTGGAAATCAGGTCATGACTTTAGGTCTTTAACCCAACTTCATGCACTTAGGGCCAATATCTATACATTAAATCTAGTGAAATTAAAATGGGAGTAGTATTATTTTCAAGTATTATAATGAAGCAAGGAATGACAATATGTGAAAGGGGTACCAGAGTAGGGGTTATAATAATGAAAATAAAAAGTATATCCTATATTATGTTGATCGTTTCTTACTTTATATTTTGACTTAGCTTGGCTTAATTTAATCTGATACTCTTTTACATGTGACCATATTTCTAACATTTCCAACATAGTGCTAACATACTATGCAGGCAGTCTCTTTGAAAGTATACACAGTTTAAGCAATCTAAATGGTTCAGCAGACTAAGCATAATATAGCATGGTCACTGGTTCAAATAGAAGCATATACTGCAATGGCACAGGTTCATTACAAGAAAGTTGGTGCTGTTTCTTCATTCTCATGCACTTGGTTCTATAACAAAGAATTGAAAGAACGTGTAAAAAATATGTTAACTGAACTTAAAAGTGATCTATTTTGTGTTAACAGCACTGTTTAGGAATTGGTTGTTGGTTAATTTTTGTTTGTTTTTTTTTCTGTTTACTTGTAGATGACAAAATATTTTGAAGTATGGATGCCAGAATTAACCCTGAACTTGACGTGTATATCACCTTTGCAATGCGTAAGCTATTTTCTCAGAGTAATGCTTTTGGGAATAATATAATGAAATGAATTTTTTTTTAAAAAAAGGGTGTTTTGCACTGAATCATTACATTTGCTCTAGAGCGTACTTTAAAATTCTGAGTCAGAAGTATGTTGTTCTGACTGATGTGAGAGTGTAGGTATTTCCTATGGTTAATTTATTTTTCAGTCTGTCATATAAGTATATATGAAAACAGAGATAGCATTTGTGGAAATAAGTGAATGAAGATGTAGAGCACCATCAGAGTAAAGATTAGCTGACCATCTTGTTTCCTACTTCTTGTTTTTGATCTCTTTTCCTTTTTCCTTTTGGAAGAGTTCTTGATTACTTGTTCTTTTTTTTTTTTTTTTTTTTTTTTTTTTTTTTTTTTTTTTTTTTTTTTTTCCCCTCCTATTTTCATATAGCCAAAGTGAACTATATTAAGAATTTCAGCTTCAAAATGTCAAAAAAAAATGTTCCTACAGAGATTAGATGTTTTGATACACCAATAGCAAAGAGGCCCTAAGGACTGGGTGTGAGTTTTATTTATTTAATTGAGGAAATTACAGGAGACTGTTAGCACTGCTAGTAAAAAGGGAAACATCAGTGACAAAATCAATGACTAATATTATATTCTCCTTTACAGATTGGCATAACTTTAGGTAGGTTAGCCTCTCTGTGAATAACAGCATAAGGAATTTCTTGCTGGCTTACACGTGTCCCTCAATGTTTGAAAATATGTGACATTCAGATAGCCGTATCAAGGACTTGCCAGGTTAAGACACCTGTTGATACTAGTATGATTTGGCCTGACTTTGTATTTGGAAATGTGTTTGCTGCCTATTTTACTGCAAAATGTGTCCATGAACCACAGGGTGGCATAAGAGGGTTTTACTTGTTCTTTATACCTTGGTTTTTTTTGTTGCTGTTTTTTTTTTTTTTTTTTTTTTAAACCACAAAACAACCTAATTTTTAATGTTGGCTAAAATATGCCATCTGATTTATTGCTTTTTATTTATTTATTTATTTATTTTATTTATTTATTATTGCTATTTATCTGATATGCATCTGATTTATTGCACAAATCGATTTATTCATACGAGTTCTCATGTGTAAAGACATCCAAAATTTTTTCCTTCCTACTTTCTGCTCTGCAATACCTGTATCAGAAAAGAAAGAAGAAGTTGATTGTCCAATTTTTCTCCATTGTGTATAGGTAAATTTTTAGAGTCTTAGAAGCTGTTCGGTACACAGTGGTAATTTTTTTGTTTCGTTCTGAATTCCAAAGTTTAAAGGTCAAAAAGCAAAAGGATAAAATATGTTTTAAATACATGATATTAGCAGTTTGATTAATAAATACTTTATCGATTCTGTGATTCCTTTCTTGCTCCTGTTCAATTGCTATAGTATGCCCATCAGACTGGAGGTGCGTTTGAAAGTATAATTCGCTTGTGACTTGTGCCCAGGTCTAGATTTTCGCACTATCGTGAAATGCTTTCACACAATCCAGAATCTAAAGGACAGATGCATCTGAGTAATCTGCATTATACTGTATTATACAGCATCACCCTGTGTAGAGATATGGGTACTCAGTGGTACTGGAGAATATATATATATATTTTTGCTGATATTCATGAATTTTAACATATGCTTGCTTTCATTTTCAACCTTCTGTGCTAGAGAACGCATTGTTCTGATCACTAAAATAAACAGCAGTTTTTCTAATAAATGTCTGTGGGATTAGAAATTTAAGTAGTCTAATACTGCAAAGCCTAATCTGTTCTAGACAACCAATGTAATTCACGTGTTCAGACGATCCAAAGTCTGCTTTTTTTAAAGTCTCTTTTAAAATTAATAGTAGCTGATATAAATACAGCTTTTTCACCCTTCCCATTCACTAATAATACCATGACATTTTTGTTTTTTAAAATCTATATTTTGCACTGAAAAAAAAAAACTGTCCACTTCCAAATCCACATGGGGTTCAGTTTGAAAAGCAGATCAGATAACCCTAGAAATCTGTCTGAACCAAAGTGATCTTTCTACAACCCATGCTAAACTGTTGCTGACCATAGCTGCTTAATCAAAATTCAGTATTCAAAAGAAAGAAAAAGATCAGGCTGCAGAGTTCTTGTTCAAACAGGGTGCAGATAACAACCTCCTTTCCATGGATCACAGGCTACCAAGTGTATGTTTTGAGAATGACTAAGTGCATAGTGAAAATGACTAAGCATAGATGAACGTATCCATTGTGTCTCTAAAAATGTTACCTTTCTACAACAAAAGTAGTTGCTGTATTATGTTTTTCTTGGTAATTGTGGACCACTTGTAAAGATTAAAGTAAATGCAGAACTTGTTTCTCACATCTTTTTTTTTTTTTTTTTTAAAAAAAAAAAAAGTATTTTTGAATGTTCTCAGAGGAGATAAATAAGATGCCCCAGAATATTTCAGCAACCTAAGTATTTTAATGATTGGTGTCAGACAGGCAATTGAGTATTATAGATAGACATATCTTTACAAGCTTTAACCTGGCTAAGTCTAGCACTACTGCCAGACAAGATATTTTGCCAAAGATTTCAGTGTAGGTTAGCCAGATTTGAAATAATTTGACTTGTCTAGCAGACTCTTGTTGTTACCCTGAGCCTGTCATCCCCACAGCTTCTTTGCTGATGTTATCTGAGACAGTGAAATGAAAGCCTAATCAGGTATTGTCCATATATCAATCATATTGCTAATTGCTGCAAAGTGGAGGTCTGTCAGTGGTTCTCTTCCATACCGGCCACAGATCGGAATGAAAACCCAGAGTCTACTTGAAAAAGCAAAGCTTTTAAAGTAGGTTGCTATTAAAGCTCTGTAAATCTTCTGAGTAAATATTAAAGTTAGGAGGAAGTTGTCTGACTTTATGTTCTGCTGTGTGAATTACTCTCAGAAAGAGGTGAGCCATCCTAAGAATGATTTCCATTCTTTTTAGCATCGTTTCTTGCTTATCTGATACTGTTTTTTTTTCCTCCTCATACTGTTTTTTTTTCCCTCCTCATATGTAAGGGTCCATCCAATTCTTTCATAACCTTTTCAGACAGTTTTAACTGTCTGATACTTTTCCTAGTATCAGTGAGGAGCTGAGGAGCTGTGAGCTTAGTACATCAGAAGAAAGCTAATAGGGTCCCCTGATGGAAAATATTCCCTGGGCTGTTGAGCGCCATCGGGTGAACTAAAGAAGGGATGAGATCGTTCTGCATGTTGGCTGCTATAAGGAAGCTTGGGTTTGTTCCGACCTATAGGAAATCCACCTGGGGTGGGGGCTGGACTTATTTTCTTCCTCATCCAATTCAAGAAGGCAAAGAAGGACAACTTGTTAGCTGGCAGGAAACAGAAGATAACTGAGATGAGTAGGGAGGCTGCTTGCTGAGAAGAGCTAGTGTATTCAAGCCTAGTGGCCTGTACTCTCATCTTGTCAGGGGTCAGTTAAATGTATGAACAGTTCCATTTTTTAGTATGCACAACTTGCAGGAGCCAAATCTGTAGCTTCATTACTCAAAGCAATAATAACATAGTAGCCTTTGTGGCTAACAGATGATATCTAAATAGATATGTAGGTTTGGGAGGTAGAATGTAATCTTGTTTAGATTGGTAGAATCCTTGTTTAAGCCAACTTTCATCAGGTCCGTCGTCATTGTTTCTATTGTGTCCATAATATTTAGTATCTATGGAATTTTGCTCCTCCTTGAGGATTAGGACTGAAACAGAGATGGAATGACTTTGCTGAAAAGTATGTTCCTGCTTGTAGCTGATTGAGTTAATTATGCTGATGGTGATTTTCCACATATTTTTCGTGAGAGAACTGATGAAGTGTTTTGCGTTCTATGTACTGATGTCCAGTCTTGTAGGTTGACAATATCACTCACAGAGAGGGTGGTGTTTGCAGAATATGATTAATTTTGTGCGATTGTAGAAGAACACTTAAAGTTTTGTTGTGAGGGAAGGTGTAGACTGTTTTTTTTTGCTGTTTTAATGGAGGTCTATATTTTGCATTTGTTGTCTTAGCATGATTTGGTACGATTTGGATTGTTTGAATGTTGCTTTTGGTGATGATTCTTGTAAGAATACCAGAATTTGCAGAGATGGTGGGGTCTGGGAAGATTTTTCTTCAATTATATGTTGCATTTGTTGAAAGACTTTCTATATATGTTTCATGCAAGTGTCTTGTGACTACCAAGAGTGTACAATCACTTTGTAGGGTTCTGCAGATAGTTTCTTCAAAGCCCAACTTTGAGGAGTATGAAAACTGCAGTTGTGCCAGAGTACCTTGTTTTTCTTCTGCAAAGGTCAGACTTTCTGCACTGTATATTCATGTAATAATAAGGAAAATTAGAGGAATATTTTGTTTGGCTTTATCCCATAAATTTTTCCTAACTATCCTATCCCCTATGGAAACCTCAAAAAAAAAAAAAAAAAAAAAAAAAAAAAAAATCTGCCCAAAAACCCAAACAAACAAGAAAACAAACTAGGTACATTAGAATACATCTAATCTTTTTTTTTTTCAGATTAAGAATCAGGTGAATTGTAGGTAGAATCAACACCATAATCTTTTCCCTTCATAGAGCAACATTGTCTGCTGCCTAACATCTAATCAACTAAAGTAAATAATCTTGGATGATGAAAACTGTTATATGTGGCTAAGAGGCAGTTTTATAATCCTGCAGAACAAGGAACTAAAAAAAAAAGATTTTTAAAAAGAAGGTAAAAAGGATATCCACATATTTATCAGGATGTCTATCGGAGTATCAAGATCCTATTAAAAGAATTTCTTCAAAATCACCAAAAAAATGCACTGTCTAATCCTTTGTTTTCTTACTTCAGATACTTTTAATGATTTTCCTAAGAGTTTCAGTCAAAGAAATCCTGGAATAGTTATTAATAACCATTGATCTTTCATGAAGTTGACTTTTTTTTCCAAACAATGCAGATTTTCTGTGCAATTAACCAATGTAAACATTTCCTTACCAGTGCCAGCACTACCGCCATTGGTAACATCAATCTATACTGCAAAATCTGACATCAGCACAGCATTATACCTGCTTCAGCCAATGTTACAGCTTTAATTTTTTGTGATCCTGGTTCTATAGTAGCTTTCACTACAAGCTCAGCAAGGTCTTCCTAGGGCATTTCTTATTGTAGAAACATCCATTTCAATATTCTACTGTAAAATTACAAAAGAAAAAAAAAGTTACCTTTAAATGGGAAGCATAGACAAGTATTCCCACTTCCTCTAAAATGCATCAAGAGTTCATAACTTAGAATCATAAAGTTGCAACATTATTTCTCAAATAAAGTATTATGTTAAAAAACACAGTGGACTAAGGTTCCACTAGCCCAGTGGTTTACCTCCATCGATAGTAGAAACAGATTTGTATTTGAATATCAGTGCAGGAGAAAGCTGATGAGAGGAGTTCCCGCAGTGTTCTTTCTCAGCTCTAATGGACGGCTCCTTGACGGCTTTCTAGTTCAGAGGCTGTGGTCTAAAACTCTGTTATGAACTCGTACATACCATTTTATGATAATTTCTACCATTTTTACGACATCAGTTAGAGCATGGGTGATCACACGAGGGTTCTACAATACTCTGCTTTGATAGTTAGCATGACATAAAAATGCTATTAAAACAGTACTTATATTTGTTTAAAATGTATTTGTTTATATATTTGTTTAAAATAATATTTATTTGTACACACTTGCTATGATTCACATAATAATGTATTTCTGAAGGCTGCCAGATGTTTTTCACAGTACTCAGAATTAGCACAAAATTTCAGTTCTTTAGTATTGGGTGTTAAAAATAAAGAACTTCATCGTCTGGGAAGAAAATCCATGAAAAAGTACAAGTGTTCATGCCTTCCAGGCAAATAAGCAAAGACATGTTGGGATTTAATGCAAAAAAAAACCCACAGTAGTTTCTGAGAGTTTCATTTGGGTTTTCCATGGAAACAATACGAATTTGTATACAGTACTGCTCTGCTTCATCTTGTATTTATTTATTTATTTATTTATTTGTTACAAATCACACCTTTAACACTGATATTTCAAAAAGTTTCTTGGAGGAGAGAGGAAGGATCTGTTGAATTAGAATCTTAATTTCTTCCCTGCTGACTTTGAAATTTTCATCTGAAGCTGGAGTGTTCTGTTTCTGTCAAGCCATTTGCCTTCTGGAGCAGTTGGCTGGATTTGTGCTGCTGTACCTCAAAAAAGCAGCTGGCTGTGTATGATGGCTGAATGCATAGCCCTGCAAAATACTGAGTAGTATTACACTCACTGGAGCACCAAATTATTTTGAGGATATATGATCCACCCCAGGCATCTAGCCAAAGTAGCCAAATGCAACAGAATTCATATCCTTGGTGACTTAAGTGTGAGTTGAGGCTACTAGTGAAATACTGTATATTAATGGTAATGAGGTCCGTTCACAGACAAATGTAATACTTTAAACTGTAAAATGTCTTGAAGATGATGTGAAGCTTCTTAGCAAAAAAAGAGAGAGAAAAGTGCCATGGAGAAGGGGAAAATACCTTGAAGGCATGTGTTGTTGAAGAGCAGCATTAAGAAAAGTGGCAGAGGAGAGTCTGATGTGCAAGTGAAGCAAAAATCTTCCTTGTAGAGACAAAATGGCATAACGGCAATGGAGTGTAACTTCTTTCTATGTCATTTTGAAAGCAGTTCTGAGAGCAATAAAGATAACATTTCATCAAAAGGCTTCTGTCGTGGCTGTGGATTGTGGGCAACATAGCTCTTAATCAAACATGGCTTATTTTCAGTGATGCTTACTATAATTTCAAGATGTTGTGTTTCATGCAAATGTTTCTGTCCTTTACCTTCAGTAGCTAAGAATTACAATGTCAAAGAGCAGTGTATCACTATGCTACCATACACTTTCTCAAGAAAGTCACTCTTCACTTTTCTAACAGAAATTTCACAAAATTTTAGACTGCTGTATGGATATGATTTCGCTTTCGCTCTGTTTTTGTTACAGAATGAGTTCTGCATTTGAGTCACCATAACTTTGTAAGTATGTAAGCATTGCCTGCTGTTGGTTACTCAGCCTTAGCTTAAATGGAAACCTCTTGCAATTGTTGCACATTTGGTTATATAATACTTGGCTCATTTTTCTTCTGTAGATGTACTATTTCAGCTGTTAGAAAAAGTGATCTGTATGTGTCGAGAGGAGAATATTTGCGTTTTTGAACAGTCAGATGTCATAATATAAGAAATATTAAAATAGTAGAGAAGGACAAGTGGGTAAAAAGTTTGCTTTTTTCTAGCAAGCATAACAGCTCAGATCTGGAAGGTAGCAATACAGAAAGGACTTTCTGTATCTGACACGCTGGAAAACAGTGTAATTATAGAATGTGTAAACGATGGAGCTGCAGTAGGGCCATTGTTCCTACAAGTTGCAGAAGGCAGGGGCAAGATGTAGCAAAGCAGTTGTATGGTGTGGCTGTTTCATTCCATGTAGGGAGCACGTGCCAACTACACTAAATTTTTGCCTTTGGAGGAGCTCCAAATATCTGATCTGTACATTTGAAACTATGGGAGAAGGAGAGCTCTGTGCTCCGTTCCCCCATCCAGCTCATTCCTACATAAGGCAAAAGGGGCTCTTGTGTTGCACTTCTTCCTTATTTGGAGAGGATCTGTACTGAGATAAAAGTATATATATTTTTTAAATGTGAATAAAAACAGTCTAAAAATTTCTTGAGGAAAATACTGGCAGAGTATCATCCTCTATTATATGAAGGATGATCCATATTGTTATATTTATTATAATATTATGTTTTGTAATTATAGCATGCAAATATGCAATGTAAATGGAGGGTGAGAGTGGGGGGATGCAAGTGAAGAAAAGCACCCTAGTTAAGTAGGAAGGAGTCTAAAAGGAAGCAGAGAATTTCCTAGAAGTCTTGAGAAGATTCTCATAAATGCTAAAAACTCAGATTAACAGCTTGCAGCTTTCAACATTTTTTTGTTCGGTTTTCTCTCTTCCAAAATGTAAAGCCCTTAGCTTTAGTTATAGTTTTCTTCTTTCATATATGTTATGAATCATAAGTTATAAATCACTTGCAAAGTTATTAGTAAACATTTATAGCCTTATATAGTATAGTGATAACTTAAGGACTGTCATGATCTGTGTATAGATCATATACAGACTTCGGTTTGAAGTATGATCCACAATTAAGCTTTCCATCTCATAAATATTAATGGAAAGCTTTTTTTTTTCTTAACAGATATTTTCATAAACCTGGAATTAAAACTTTCTTGATATTCTGCAACACGTTGACTTTTCTTCAGTGTAGAATAGTCTTCAAATCAAACAAGGAAATAGCACTGCCAAAATATTTTTTCTTCAAATTAGCTTCAAATATAAGAAGCCCTAGGCAAAGCTGATAAGAAACTGCTGGAATCTTCCTGGGGAAAATGTATTTATAGAAGAGAAATGGTCTAGTTACGGATCAGCTGAGATAGCAACACATTCCACTGACTTTGTGTTGAACCATTAAGGTTTGACACAGTTGCATTTCCAGCCATTAAAGGAGGAAGCATGACTTGTTGCCTTCAGGAATGACACAGAACAGATCATCAGACTGCTCTATGTGCCAAAAAGCTGGAGATGCCATTTAAATTTTCAAAATATTGCTGTTCAAGTACTCCATTCCTAAACTGCTGCTGATAGACGTATAATTCTGCTAGTAAGTGCAAGTGAAATCTCTAGGTTTATAATAAAATGTGCCTTGTGTTTTATTATGCATACCAAAACTCAGAGTTATTCAAGCTTTATTTTTGAACTCTGCGTTGTTTTCTTAGCTCTTCTCCTTCACAAACCAGAAGAACTCACATTCTATCTGTCATTTAAGGCTATCTTTCTTACAATTCAAGTGATGGTTAGTTTTAATTATATGGATCTCCATCCTCAGATAAGCACCAGGCTATGTAGTAATAATTACATAAATTAGCTTACATATGATACAGGTTTTCTTTTAATGTCTCTGCTTCTGTAAATGCTTAAAGCTGTAAATGATAAATGTTTCTTATGGTCTTTTCTTATGGTCACCTTTTGCTGAATGACTTTTGCTGAATGAATCTGCCCTATGAGGAAAGGCTGAGAGAGCTGGGCCTGTTCAGCCTGGAGAAGAGAAGGCTGAGAGGAGACCT
>VZSV01000076.1:3257986-3315864 GCA_013398735.1 Nothocercus julius | reverse complement strand
TCTCTAGAGGTCCCTTCCAACCTTAAGCATTCTATGATTCTATGATTCTATGACGGCAACATACTGAGCCTTGTAATTGTTTCACTAAGGCAAGAAATGGGAAATATTAGGGAAACAGGTTCCCTGTATGTTTCTTATCTGTGAATTTTTTGTTTGTTTGTTTTGCATTATACCAGTGAACTTTGAAAACTGACAGTGAAAAAGAGCAGATAGAGAGTGACTCCCTTTTTCAAATATATCTCCTTTGATCTGAAATCTTAAGAGAGCTTCTTTCACCAAGAGGATGATAAAGACAGGCAACAAATTCTATTTTGTTTGCTGCAGCTTTTTTACAAAATGGATTGCATCACAAAAACTAGCATCTCTGTATTCTACATGCTAATAGGGATATATGTAACCAAGCCTAACAGGACCATCTGGTGATTTCTAACAGTAGTATTCTCACGTAAGAGATTGACAAAAAGTATATACGTATCCTGAGATTCTTACTATAAAGTGCTGTGTGCTCAAGTCCTATAACTATAGTCAACAGAGGGTGTTTTAACAATTTTGCCTTTGAAAACATTTTCCTTAATGCCTGGTTACTTTTTCTGTCATGCTACATTATAGAATAAATGGTCAATTTCAATGTCAGCTATAATCCAGATTGCACTGGAAAAAGTTTGAGCAAAAATTTTGTGCTAACTCATACTCACATCTTTCAATCTGCTTCTTACTTTGATGTGGAAAAGATAATGTGTTTTTAAAAATACATTAAACTGTAAGCCAACACATCATTTCATTTTGAGATGAAACATACTATGCTTTGTATTTCAGGAGTCTTCCTGGTTAATGCAAATCTAAGTTGAGCAAACTGACTAATATATTCAGTCAGGTGAGACTTGCATTACTATCACAAAATTTACATCTGTTTAAAAAAGGGAAATCAAGATTCCTTCAATTACATCAGAATCTCATGATCAAAATGCAAACACAGAACAAGCACACATTCAATGACTGCTTCACCTTCAATTTCCTCTCCCTGCACAATTTTAATAGAAGGTTCATTTCTACACTGTGAATTTTCCAGCTTAAAGTTATCTGGAAAGTAATTACCTGTTTTGGAAGAACAAATACTGTTTAAAAGAAAAGAAAAGCATAATATAGAGTCTTTAAAGCTGCTTAAGAAAAAAAAATAGTGGAAAGAAACAGAAGAAGAAAGGCTGGAGAAAGAAATTCCTGCTGTATGTGATCTCTTCACTATATGTTAAATTATATAATCATTTATATGGGATGCAGGAGCTGGTGAATCAAATTTAATGCTCCAAATAACGGACTAAAGATAGAATTACAATTGTATATTGAGATTTTCATACATATATTAAAAGCTATGAAACAAATTTCCAATCTATTTTACTACAGATATTTCCATCTGTATCTGTTTTGACTGTTTCAAAGTTGATCAGTGGGACTCAGAAATAACTAAATAATGCTTCTATCCTACACAGACAGCTATTTCTCCAGTGAAAATAATACAGATAAATTGTCTTTCGCCTATCAGGTTAGTTAGATGAATGTGTCCAAACATAGATAGAAGTATCTTTTGTATCTTTGGAAAGCTGCAGCATCAAAATCCAGAAGTCCCTGCTTTATGAAGAGTGACATTAAGGACATCAAAGTTGGTAGTAGAATGTGAGCAGTATGTAATATTCACAATCTTTTTTTCTTGCAGAGATTAGCAGTTTTGTGGGAGACTCTTCTCCTTATCTTAAAGCAGGCTTAAAAAAAATCTATAGCAAGATTCTAAATTTACATTAGTCCTACTTATACTAATGTAGATAGGAAAAGGTTCTCTTTATAAATAATGATTTAATGGAGATATTATTTGTGTATTGTGAAGTAGTATAGATTTTTATTACCAGTATTTCTGCAAGTATGTCTTTGCAGATCACACTAGTCAAAGCAAAGACATGGATATTATTATTCCTAGCCATGAATAAATGGCTAGGTAAGTAAGTAAATACGCAGAAGATGAAACATTTCTCTAGTATAAAAAGTTATTTATTTTTAAAAGCAGGCAAGCTACCAAATCCGTGATAGTGACTTCACTCTCACTTTACAATGAACTCATTAGATGATATTCAACAGATTTTTCACTTGTGTCAACATTAGTATGTCATGGTAGATAAGATATGTTCTTTAGAATGAACATGGAAATCCCAGTGCAAATGCACAACTGAAAATTTAGAGGGAACTTTTGAAATAATTTGTTTTAGCAAACTCTTCCTTACAGGGAGAAAAATGGTAAACTGCCATGCAAAAAATTACACAAATCCTTTACCAGGGAAAAGAGGGAAGAGGAGTAAATAGAAAATGGGAGGAGGAATGTAGCCCAGCGCTTCACTTGAATTGATTTTCTTCCCCTTATGCCTGTGACAGTTTACTTAAGTAATAGAGTGTTAATTGAATCAGAGAAAGCAAGAGGCAGGCTATAACTCAGTGGTCAGAACACTAAGCTGGGAGGCTCAAGGGCTAATTCCCTAGGCCAGTAAATACTTTTGAAAAAACTTTCAAAAGTATTGAAAATATTTCTAAAAAGTGCAGTGGTTCCTTGTGGGGAGACTGAAATAGACTTATACCAAAATAGTTCTGTGGTTCAGATAGTTGCATACAGCGTGGGGAGAAGGAGATCGCTCAGCCTTGGTACAGAAGTTCCCATTTTCCCATGAGACTTCTAACCAGTTAAAGGTTAGTACCTTTTCTTCATCTCTCATTTTCACTAGCTGTTCCCTTATTTGTTGCACCAGAACGAAAATTAATACTTTCAACCCTATTCAGTATGCAGATCTCTAAAAGTTTTCCAACTGCAGGTACAGACCTTTAAAACAATTTTCAGTCTACTGGTAAGAACCTTGCTTCTCTCAGTTGCAGGCCCCCAGGAAATGGTCTGTTGATCACAGGTTAAAAAAATCACTGGTTTTCTGTTTAGGAAGCTCATTAGAGATGTGAAGAGAAAAAAAAAAAAAAAAAAGATTTTAAATCTAAAATTTAAATCTGCCTAATCATGCTAACATTTGAACCTCCTGCAATCACTTTTGGATAGGGGTGCTTTACCTGTCCAGCTGGGTGGTTGTATGCTGTATGCCTGCTTTGTGTGGCCTTAACTAGAAACCACTCTTACAAAACCAGTAAATTGTTTCCCAGTACAGTTGCTATGCAGATGATTCCTCTCACAGAAGGTTTTGTTTTTCATCAATCAGAATTTTTCATGGAAAAAAAGTGGCTTGAGAAAATATTGTCTAGCTCTCTTTTCAATGCTATAGAGTCTGTCTGTCTAGTACCATGGCAATGAACTGCCTACTGCTTGAAGGCAGTAAAACTGTAGACTGTCATAGCAAAAACATCCATATATTTTCAGTCCACTAGGATTTGTTGGGATCATTTTTGTTGCCTTTTTTGTTTTGCACCCTGCTAACCTGGTAGCATCTCTGATGGTTTCTGCTCATGAGTTACACAGAGTTAACAGATTACATTTCTTCTTAGTAAGATTTATTACGCCTGTTTCTATTAAGACAAGAATAAATAACCAATTTATCTTGTTTGAAATATTTGTCACTTTATGTACCATGTCTTTGTTTAGAAAACATTGTAACATTTTTTATATGCCACAGTCTTGTCATATATATTAAAAATATCCCACTGCAAATCAAGTATAGTTCTGGGACTGTGTATTATTTTCTGACACTGTAGCCAGAATACAATTTGATATTCAAGATACTACAAAAGTGTCATGGCGTTGCCATGTTACTTGCAATGTTTTCTCAACTTTCATTGAGAATTCTTAATTCTTTGTGACTTTAACTAGGATAAACAGAGCTATTGTTTTCTTTGTGTAAAATATTTTTTAAGTTCCACATCTGGTCCTGGAATTTCTTGCATTTCTGGTGGATACAGCACAGTAGATGTGACTGCATTAAAAAAATCACTAAGGGAACTAATTAGTATTTAGCAGAGGAAGAGAAAAGTAATGGTGTCCTCATTTGTGACAGAACTTTTGGCTTCCTTTTGCAATCAGAGAAAAGGGAAGTGTGTTGTTTTTCACTTACCAGAATTAGAGAAGAGTTGGGGCTGGCAGGAAGCTCGGTAGATCACCCGGTCCAACTCCCCTGGTCAAGGAGGGTCGTCTAGAATGGATTGTCCAGGACCACATCCTGTCAGGTTTTGAACATCTTCAAGGACGGAAAAATCTCCAAGGATGCCCATTTCTGGGTAATCTGTTCCAGTGCTCGGTCACCCTCACAGTAAAGAAGTGTTTTCTTGTGTTCAGATGGAATTTATTGCATTTCTTTTAGTGCCAGTTGCCTCTTGTTCTCTCACTGGGTGCCCATGAGAAGATTTTGACTGAGATACTTCCTATCAGTTCTTTATATACATTGATAAGATCCTACTGAGATTCCTGTTCTCCAGGCTAAATAATCCCTTCTCTCTCAGCTTTTCCTCATATGACAGACACCCTGATCCCTCAGCCATCTTTGTGGCCCTTCAATAGACTTGGTCCAGTAGCTCTGTGTTTTTCTTGTTCTGGACAACCCAACACTAGACATAACACTCTGGATGTGGCCTCTCTAGGTCTGAGCACAGGGAAAGGGATCATCTTAACTGATCAGCTAACAATGCTCTTCCTATTGCACCCAAGTCTCCTTTTGGCCTCCTTTGCTGTAAGGGAACATAGCTAGTTCGTTTTCAGCTTGGCATCCACCAGTACCCCAGATCCTTCTCTGCAGAGCTGTATTATCGGCAGATTTGGGTTGCAATGGTTTGCTGCACTATCCTTTATAAGAATACTTGGAGGGTGAGGTGACCGTGCTGAGGAATTTAGCAGTGAAAATACTGTCTCTGTCTAGATTTGGGGAATGATTAATAATGACTTTTGTTGAGTTACAGAGAGATTAAAGAAAGAGATGAATGCTGAAAGAAATGACAGCTATATGGTTTTAAAAATGATCCCAAGAAGCAGGAAATAAAACATATGAAACTTTCAGTGACAGAGAAACTCCTACAAACAACCTATGACCTCAGTGGGCCACTTTGAAGCAAGGTAAGCAGAGAAAAGAGAGGACTGCTGAGATGTGAGACAATAGACATACAGCAAAGGTCTGAGCATAACGTTTCTGCATTTCATGTAGCTTATACTTTTTATGAAGAGGAAATAAGACAAATATATTAGCTCAGCCGGATAGCTAGGTGTCTAAATTAATGTTGAGCTGTATGGACTAGAAAATTTGCCCATGCTCCTGATGGAAAGGAAACTTTTGTAAGATTAGATGTGAAAGTTAGCTGCTCCTATCATATCATTGATTTTAAGTTTGCATTAAAGTTAGGTGTAGCAAAAATCTCTTGATCAAATAAGTGTTTTATTCATTTACCTCTAATCCTTAACGACTTAAAAATGTAAGATTTATAGTCCTGGGTTGCAGATACTGGTCCTGTAATGCTTATCATACTAGTTGAGCATGCTACGAATGAAAAATGAATGAAAAACTTTCTACTGAAATAATTCATTACTTGTGACCTGACAAGCAAAACAGTCAAAACATTATTCTCTTACAGCAGTGGACTTCTGTTAGATTCAGCTGATGCATGTGCTCTCAGAAAAGCCAAATAGGGGAAAGCTATTTAAAAGAAACTTTTTTTTTTTTTCATGCCCTAGTGGTTCAAAAGTATGGAATTTCAATGGTAGTAGTGAGAAATATCAGCTGGTTTACTACTAATAAATAGCTTTCAGTGAAAGAGAATAATCTGAAAATATATGGATGTATTGGGTAAGTGATAAAGACTGAAGTGGTAGAGGAAGAAATTCTGTCTCTGTAGTTCTTAATATTCTCAGCATTTGAGGTTGATTCACTGCATATTGGGAAATCTGCTGATTGTAAGTTCAAGCAGGCAGCTGAACATTAGACTCCTTTTGAAAATGTATTGGTGTTTCAGGCTACATCTTGACATATGTGAGAAACCAAATATGACTGAGACTGGCTGTATACAGTCACCTTTTTACAAAGCAAGATGTCTCCAAAACAAATATTAGTGGTTTTTTGAGCTTCATGCCTAATAAAATTGACAATGGTCATTTTTGCCATTTAAAATCTTTACATGGTCTGGGCACTGAGTGCTTGAAAGCCTTAACCAGCTTTCTCACTCGGTGTAGAGCCAGACTGCAAATAGAGCTGTTTTTGTGTTGGCTTTATGTCGCCTTCTGTCAGATGCAAGCTGTGCCAAGTTCACTGATTTGTACTGCAATGCTTGTGTTTCTAGGCTTTGAGGAAGAGATGATGAGATGTGCCATCTAGAAAAGGTAGTGCTAGGAAATCACAGAATCACAGAATGGCTGAAGTTGGAATGGACCTCTAATGGACCTCTGCTTTAATTTAAAATTGATCATCCACTGGATTCTCTCTGCCACAATAAAATTAAGATTTAAAAGCATAAGATACAAGTCATGATCTTATGCCGTCAGTACTAAGTATCATTCAAAAGACAGCCTCTCTAGCAAGCTGTTTTCCTCAGCACTTTTTGAGCATTCACTTACTAGCAGATGGTCCAGAAAAAACATACTGTCTTGCTGCAGTACGTCCTTGAAAACCTCTTGAACTATGCAACAGCATTTTCTTAGATAGAAAAAAAGAGGCAAGATTACATTTTCCTCAAATAGTGTAACAGCAAAGCTGAAAGGAATGAATATTTCATCCTGTGGCCATGTTCTGAATATCAGTTATTTTCCCTCTAACTGGAAACTCAAAGGAGAAATCCCAGATTAGTATCCAAGGAGAAAAAAAAAACTTTCTATGTAAGCCAGTATTCCATTGTGCTAATCTCAAAAATATATATTTTTTCATTTGTTAAATACACATTTTCCCATTTCAAATATTCTAACATTACATTAACAAAATATGAATTATATGAACCAAAATTGCTTAACCTATAATTTTGGGATATTTTGATCTCAAAGATTATATTTATTCAAAAAATTCAAGTGAAGAGCTTCTTTGAAACTAGCTCATTAGTTCTGTTTTCAGCCTGTCTTTTCATAAAGGATATTGTGTCAATCACCCTCTTGGCCCCAAACAAAGCAACCCCCTCCCTCAAAAAACTCTCAGCAAAAGACCCACACATCCTGAAAAAGTACAAAAATTGATGATAGATATCAGAAAAGGCCATTCCTTAATTGTTTCCTTTTGTTGAAAGAGATTTATTTTGAATCACTAAGTCACTGCTTTATGCTGTTAAAAGAGGGCTGCAGCACATTTTTTCAGCAATCTGCTGTGGATATCTCCTTACTTATATTTTCTAATATTTAGTATTATCAGAAGTACAGATGTCTGTACAGATACTGTCATCAAACAAAGATTGTTTTTTAAAAGACAGATAAATAGATAATAGCAGTACAACAAAGTAGGAAGGAAACTGTGCTATTGGGTGGAATGCAAAAATAATACAGGATAATGATTAATTTTTGTATTGTATTAAATTTTTTTTTTATATTTCAGTTTCAGATGTGCATATTGCTCTTTGTATATGGGGCAATGCAGAACAAGAATTTAGTTTTACTAGAGCTTACTTTAAAGAGGTTACTTTTAAAGCAAAATAGAATACAAACAGTTATTAAAGAAAGTTTGGAGTATTAAGTATGCCATTACAATGCAATACTTGAAGTGACTGTCAAAAAAAAAAAAAAAGTTTTATTTCCAAAAATGTCTGAACAATTTCTGGAAATGCAAAAGAGGTATTTTTGCTCAAAGGAGCTTACAGTCTGATAAGAATATCATAAAATCTTCTTTTTTATTTATTTATTTATTTATTTTTTTTACATTTTCCATGTGTTCTACTGCACTGTTGCAATAAAAGTAGACTATCCAAAACTATCAGAAACACTTTTTGGAAAGAGCATAATGGATAAATCAACACCAAGGAGAAAAATTTGGAAAAATAGAGTAGACTTGGAGTATAATTTGATAATGCCATTTTTTGGCATAAAAATTTATCTTTGAGACCAGGATTTTCTGAATGAATGTTAAGTATTTATTAATTTCAGTCTGCCCACAGGGAGATGTTGTGAAATTTTTCAGACAGTGTTACTGATGTTCCTACCTGAAATGTAGAAAAAGTAGAACTAAAAGGAATTCTTAAAGCCTAAAGGACTTACATCAGTGTTTTAACTGGAAATTTGTCATGTGACTGAGTATTTTTCATATATTTAAAGATACTGTACCTGATTTAATACTAGAATCCACTTATAACATGTAGTGATTTGTTTTTAGGGAAAACAGAATTGAGAGAGAAGAAAGTAAAGTGTCTGGAAGAAGAAAAATCATCTTAGTTCATGTTCTTCAAAACATTTGTGACCCTAGGACAAGCTCCCTCTTATTCTAATTCTGTCAATCTGCAAGGTCTTCTCTGAGGGGTATCAGTTTTGATAGCTGGAATTTTCCCACCCCACAAGTGGATTTATCAAGAAAGCATCAAATGGAACTTACAGACTAAAGAAAAGAATATTTAGGTCACAAGGTCACACCTTGCTAAATGAGTACATTTTGATTCATGCTTTTGCATGGCGTGACTATTTTTATAGCGCTGGGTCTACTGTTGCCTTGTAAAATGCCGATCACTTTTTTATTTTTGCCAGATGTAGAAATAGACAAGATAATAGGTTAGGGCAGTTGCCTAAGCAAATATATTTGGCTGTCAGGTGAACATGAAAGCATTTTGTTTTTGTTTTTACAACACTTCTAAAACAATATACTTGTTTGAAAGACAATTTAAAGGCACACCTTAGAATCCAGTATGATGATTATTATAGCTATTTCTCGTTCTGATAATATCTAATAAAGATATTATTCCCTTTTAAAAAGACACAAATTATAACTAAACCATTGACATCTGTTCTCAATAAGGGATATGTCAGAGAGTCAGTCTTAAATGATGTAATATTAGAAGAAGAAAATGAGAAATGGATTGGAACAACATGGCAGGACCTGAAGTTCTAGGAGAAGTCAGGCAAGCAGGAACTGAAATAAAAGCTTCCTCAATACCTGGGGACTGGAACACACCAAAACATAAGGGTTTTTTTTTTTTTTTTTTTTTTTTTTTAGTGAAAGAAAATGCTGGAAATTGAAAATCCATAAGCCTGACATTCAGGCAAAGTGTTAGAAACTCTTCTAAAGAATTCTGAAGTTATATATCAGCATGTAATTTATTTGTAATTTTAAAAATCATGAATATTACCTGATAGAGTAGAATCAACGTAGTTTTGTAAAGGTAAGCCCTGCCTCACAAATGTTGAGTTACTATGAGCATCCTGTCTGCACAGGAACAAAGGAAGGGCCTAGTCTGCCTCTGCCTGGTATTTCAAAAGACACTTAACTGTCGAAGAAAGACAACAATATTTAGCAATGGCATCATAAAATGGAGAAAAGCTCAATATAGACAAGAGTAAAATATGACGTGTTCCCATATACTTGTATAAACAATCTGAAATTCGAACATACAGTGATGGAGTTGGTTATTATTATTTGTTAATGAGATCTTGATGCTGAAGCTTATCTTACAGCTGTTTTCATTAAGCCTAAACAAAAGAAGTCCACAAATTGATTTTAGGAATTGCTAGGAAAGGAATGGAGGACAAAACAGAAACATAGCATTATGCCATTGCATAAATTTATGCTTCTTTTGCTGAATGAATATTGTGGGAAGTTCTGGTCTGCATCTTAAAATCACATAGCAGAATTGGAAATCGTACAGAAGAAGGTCTGCCAAGGAAGATCAAAGTTTTAAAATGCTTCTTTTATGAATAATTATTAAATCGCGTCAGACTTTTAAAATAACTGAATGAGGCTATGCCAGAGGTCTGCATAGCCTCATAGACAAAATCAGCATAGAGAAGGTAGGATATATTTCATTGTTTCTCTTAGCAGAAGAAGTAGAGACTCTCAAATTGAAGTAGAAGATGGCAGGCTCTAACATACAAAAAGTTATTTTGCAGAGTTCTTTGCCAGGATTGCCAGAAGTTACCAGAGTTTCAGAAAACAGAGTGTTTCCAGTTATTAATTATCTGCTTCATCTCTGCTTTGGGGAAATTCCAAGCTGCAAGTCACAGGAGGCTGAGGCTGGGGCCTTGGGCTCCACTCAGATATTTTACTATGTATCAGCCATTAGCCTCTGCTAGGCTATAACTGGACCTAGGTCTGCCACGGGACAGATGTTTTTATGTTCTTAATTGTCTGTATCCTGTGTTAAAAGGAAAAACAAAAAACAACAACAACAAATGCTTGTTTGTATTGTCCTCAGATGTTAGGTAGATGTTCTGTCTTTTTATGGGTAGAATATATTTTGTATATTGACAGCACTGCAAGATACAGAGCAGACAGCTTGATCACCTTTGCACTTCTCTTAAAAGTGAACATTGAACACTAGCCCTGCTATTTGGGACCGTGCAAATGGTGACAAACATGCTTCCTCTTTGAGGTATGGAGAGGTGGAAGACAAATCAATGGATGTCACTGGAGGGCAATGTAGCCTTCAAATGCAATGTACAGAATGTTATGTCTTTGTCCATCCAAAAGCCTCAGTTGCTTTAGTACCTCTTTATATGGGGTCTTCATGTGAGACATATGTTGAAAGTATCATTTGTTCGTGAAAAGGTAAGTAAGTAAGTCATCCATCTCACTGCTGAGAAGAGAGAAAACTATTCCTATGCTGTTAACAGCTGAGAAGCATAACAGCTAGTTCTTCTGAATGTAACTGAACAATCTGTCAAAAATATTTTCTCTGCGTTCTTTAAATAATTGTTAAATTATTCTCTGTTGTAAAAGACTATTGTGGTTAAGTCAAAACATATAATTTGTTGCTTTTATGGCATTAAAGAATCGAATTAAGACTTGAAGGACATTTCACTTTATAAAATATGGCTGAAAGAAATGATCTTGTGTGAAAATTCTAAGAAATTTTAAAACTGGGCAAATACCAGATTAAATGTAGCTGTGGTTGGTGATAATTCACCACAGATTTTTCTGCCATTTATGAATAAAAATTTCATGAAAACTTCATATATACATATATTTACAGTACAACTTTTGCCTTTCTGCCATTTGTAAGGAACTGCATCCACACTGCCTACAAGTGCTTTTGTTCTAAATCAGCGTAAACTGGGCACTCAAAAATCTGGGGTTATAAATCTAAAGATAAAGGGAAAAGTTAGATTTGCATCCATTTAAACAATTGTAGCTTACTAATTCCTATAGACCTGATAAAAAAGGATCATACTGAGCAGTAAATTTTTTAACTTTTTTAAAGAGTTCTGGAACTGAATAGTTTACAGATGGAAGTATTGGAACGTGCACTGTGGAAATTCATGGAGTCCCATCCTAGGAACTGATATGCTGATGAGATCCATCTTGTTTCAGGTAGGGACAGAGGAACATGTTATGACCCGGGAAGACCTGAGCCAGGAAAATTCTTTGTTATACCCAGAGTGAGAATAAGACACAAACAAGGTCAAATGCCACTGATCAAAGAAATTTATTGAGCACAAAAAAAATTGCTCTCCTCAGCTGCTCTCAGATTTAAAACAAATGTGTAAATAAATAATATGAGATAAGCTGGCTGATTTTTAAGAATTTAGATTCAAGTTAATCTAGTCTTTATGTACATATTCCTAAAAGACAGAATTATTTTCTATCGAGAGCCACATTACCAAAACATATTTTATATATTTTTCCCATGTGCCTTTAATCTAAGAAAATTCATTTTATTTGTAAATAAATTAATTTGAAAACTACAATGAAAAAGATTTGGAGCTTAGTTTTGATCCCTCTGATACCCTTTAAGAATTTGTTTAGTGGAAGCTGCTTTGGAGCTTAAGTTAAAAAGGTGCGAACTGCCACTACTCCAAAATCCATGTCAAGAGTCTGTCAATAGACAGTATCGGAAGATACAAAAGTCGTATAACAGAAAGGTACTTTGACCCTCACCAGGATGATATTTTGTTTCTAAAGCTTCATGAAAGTTCAAAATTTGATATTCTGTGCAAATATTTATTTTAAAACAAAGTTGCAGATTCTGACTTCCATATAAATAATCAATTCCATTTTCAGTCTTGCTGAATTCTGGCATCAGTTATTTCCTGCAGAACTAAGTCCTGCTCAAGTGCAAGCTGTTTCAGGTAGTTTATCTAGTTGCTTTGGAGAGAAGCCATAAAAGATTTCCTATATTCCCTTTTCGCATGTATTCCCATTTCCCAATAAAATGGGAAATTCTCAACAAAACCCACTGAATTTCTTCACATGAGAACTGGAAGATATTGTGCTTTGCTGTTAGAACTGCTTGTCCTCCAGCAAGCCATTGGTTCCTAGCTTTGTTCCAGAGTTCATGATGTGCAGCTGAAAGCTAGTAAAACCAAGAAGACTTGGGAAGATGTGTCTGGTTTAATGCAAGGAATTTGCTGCTGACATCAACTTTTATGGTTTAGTGGTTAAAAATAAAAAGAACACAAAGATGCAGCCTCCCTGCTACTGAGTCTATGCCCTTACAATAGGGCTAATCTTGCTGTCTCCTAAGCTGAGTGTTCTACTATGCTGCTTAATTTGCTAATGTGAAGGCATATAAGAATGAACTGATCATTGAATTCTATCTGATATCCAAACCACTGTTCTGTTCATCATAGCTAAACCAAAATATTGCCCTGGCACCAGCAAATTATGTGGGGGAAACATCGTAACAGTAAGTTAGCCTTTTTTTTTTTTTTAAAATACAGTACCATCTGTGAGTTTTACTGCTTAGTCATCATTTCTTGCTGCATGGAAGCATGATCTTATAAGGCGTTTTCTGCTAAATTCCTATGAATGCACTAATCTGATTACTATAATAGGTATGAATTTATTGATTAAGTGCTCTAGTTCATTTCTTTTGTTTCTTCAGTCTGTCAAAAACATATGTAGCATCGGATACTATGATGTATTCATCACTACTGTGATTTTTTTCCCTCTTTGTAATGGATATATGGTTCATGTAGAAAAGTTTTTAAGTTAGCTCAAGAAACATTAAACATCTGTATGTAGCAGAGGGGGAGGTTCACTGTTAATTGATGCTGAACACTGATAATGTATAACAACTGTTACTTATGTATGAAATTATTTCTATCTTTTGCAAATACACCCAGTTTTTATTATGACTTCCATATTTTGCCTACCAGCACCAGTTTTTATATCTTTAGGCAGTTAGCAGAAACCCTGTCACTAGCATAGTATAAAATGTTCAAAAATGTGTTTACCATCTAGGACAAAATTCATCATGTTGCATGGGGCCCACAGAGGCCAGAGGCCCTCTCTCTCTCCCTCTGAAACCACAAATTAAAGTCTTAAGTAGTGCTTCAAATGCTGTATGTGTCCTTGTGGGGAGCCTGTGTGCTGGGATGGATTTCACCAGCATGAATAGCAAAGGACGCCATGGCCATGCTAGCAGCAGCTGCAGCCTGTGGGTCTGGTGGTACAAATGAGAAGAACATGGAGCAGCCTATGGACAAATTGAAGGATCTCGCTTTCCTCTGAGTGCAAACTGTCTTGAAAAATGTGCCCATTCTGAACTCCCATCAGTCACATTTCACATGCTTAGTTTGTAAAACATGTGTGACCTGAAATCCCTCTGTCTTCTCTGCAGGACTTCGTTCACTCTCCCAGATTCACACCCTAGGATCGGCACTAGGAAAGGCAAGCTGTGCCCCAAAGCTGCCCCACTGGTCTGCCTGACGGGTTACCAGACAGCGGGATGGGATGGTCCATTCTGAGTGTAATTTGTCTTAATCTTAGGGGAGCAAGTAGTTTTCATAGGTTGTGGACTTAGGTCATCTTGTTTTTTGTAAGGACTGAGATTTATAAGAATCCAGAAATGACCCACATCTCAGACCTGGGACAGCTCTGAGATCAAGCCTGCCTACAGTCTGAAAAAGAGGTCAAAGGAAGACTATGCTGCAGGCTCTGCTATTGCTAGGGTGGTTATTCCTTTTTTTTCCTCACTACCACTGCTCTTCTCTGAGCTTTCAGTGAGACTGTAAATTTTCTTGCTCTCTTTAATGCAGCTGAATTCAGCAAAACTCATTTTCCTGTTCTGCGTCCCCCAAGGCTGTAAAAAAAGTCACTTTCTTTTTTTTTTCTTTTTGCTTGTTTTGTTATATTTTCTGGGATAATAAATGCTTTGTGCATGAGTTTTGCATCATATATTGGTAAAGGCATGCAACAAAATGTTTAGGTTAAGACTTACATTTTATAATAAAAGCAAATATTTTGTAGAACTCGGTCATTTGAGAAATGTGCAAAAAGTAAAATAATATGGCTTTCATCAGCCTTTTTTGAAGATTTAAACTGTTACTGGTCTACCTGAGAAGTCTGTGTTTGCTGTAGTTATTTCAATAAATCTACATGCGGTTTAGGTCAAGTGTTAGTCCATTTGCTTATTCTTTTATCAGACCCAGCTACAACTGGTAATTCGGAGTATATGAATTCCAGATTTTATACAGATAAACTTCAAACTAAAGAACAAGTAGAAGTAACAAGTAGAAAGGAACTCCATGAAATTCAAATCAGATTTCTTGGGTGGCTGAAGAGTTATTGGTATAAATGTGATTATATGATATGCATGCTGCCGGAGTAACAAAAGCCAAAGTTGTTGAACACCCCACATATGAACGTATTGCAGAGTCTCTTTTAGCTCAGCATCCTAAAGTCTATTTTATAGACTTACTGGAACCCTTCATTGGTCTCTTTGATTCTTTTTTTTTTTTTTTTTTCAAAATGAGTGCCTGCAGTAGGCTTCAAAATGTCTGTTTGGATACCTGCTAAGGTTGTTTTTAGAGGGAGTTGCTGTTGGCTCAATGCCTCAAAATTCAAGTCTATTATAAAACAAAACCAAATCTATACTTCTTTAAAATCATGCAAATATTCAGTTTATGTTTTTGCCTGCCTATGTCTATGTTTGTGAACAAAGTGCACCATACAGTGCATAGAGCCAAAATAAAGAGCTCTAGGGAATGCCACTCTCACCTAAATACATCAATGCTTTTTAACCAAGCAGTTTTTTTTTTTTTAAGTTTTAGAATACTGCTTGGTCTTCCTTGCCACAGAATTATTGAGGATTTAAATAGCATGCATGTATACACATGTGTATCCAAGCCAAATCCTACAGAAGCAAAACCTTTCTCTGTACTTTTCACTTTTGTTACATTTCATGTTGAAATAATTCTGGACTATTCTGTTCATAAACAGGTGAATTTTATTTAAGAGTTGCCTACACTGAGAAGTATCAAATTTGAAATTCATAGACTTTGAAAACAAAAGAGCTAATGAAGAGTAGGTAATTTCATTAATTGTTTCATCAAAACATACATTATTACATAATGCATTTATTTACATTATTGTAGAAAATAGTATTTTTTAAAATTTTCATTTTCCTGGGTTTGCATAAATAAGTTGAAGTTTTATGGTACAGATATCAAATACACATGTAAAGGTTATGTTTTTTAAAGCTAAGTTCATGTGTTTTAAAAGGCTTTTATTAAAAAAAAAATGCATTCATTTTGGTAGTGTTCCAATTGGCTTTACCCTTGTGAATTCAGTGAAAATATTTCTATTCCACTGGTAGACAGATGTAGCATTGAGTTCTTGAGTTCTGATACTACCTAACTGCTCTATGAGTCTTTGATAAATGCTCTTTTTACTAGATACATATACTCAGTTGTTTTAGGCTAGATATGAGTTAGAATAGTCAAAAAGCCTTTCCCTATAGGTATTGTGATCCTTCTTAGAAACATTCCTGGTGGATAAACCACTTTTTTATTTACTTTTTAATCTTCCAGAGTAATTACTTTGAAATCATTTACGGAGTTTACACAGATATTGAGCTTTCTTTATGTTATGATTGGGTGGGTTGCCCAAGTACTGAACACTATGTCTTTTGCTCCTCTTTGGCCCAAAGTATCTCCTAACATAAGGATTGGACTAAGTGGCAGAGCAGAATGGACCACTTCCAGACTGGTCACAGAGCCTTTCTCTAACTTCCCTTTGTCAAATCATTTATTCCCCCCCATCAGCCACCACTAAATATAGATGCTTCATTTTTCTTTAAGATGACTGTAACTCAAAGCCCCTCCTGTGCACCATTGAAGAGAAACATGTAGTTCTTTAGTTTTCCAAGAAGAATATACCATTTCATGGTTTAAGGTTCATATAAATAAATCGTAGATATTTATAAGTGGATCGTACATCCACTTACATTCATCTCAATGTTGAGGTAAACTTAAGCACTTTTGCAATGACTTAAGGTGCAATAAGGAATTTGTTACACTGTGGTGGAGTGAGGTTGGGGGACAGGGGGAATTAAAGACATTGCAGTACTGTAAAAATACATATATATGATTCTGAGCTTTGGGGTTGTGTACTCTCTAAACCTTCTTCCTCTTGCTGATCTTTGAATGCCTGGATGAGATCTAAAGGCTGCAAAAAAAGTATTCAGTTCATTCTTTGTACAGAAGGTTACTTTAGCCACAGTCTTGGGAGAATAGGCTACGGAAATTTTACATTGTCTGACAAAGCGTTTCAGTATCACCAGGATACAGGTGCGTCTCCGCCAGCTCCTCTTACATATAAGAGAACTTCACCACCATCCTGTTTGGTGTCTACGAATTAATATATGATAATTAGCTAGTTGTCAGTTCTAATTCATCTTAAAAAAGGTAAGCACGTATCGGAGAAATCAGTGAATGACTTTTCACAAAAAAAAAAAAAATCTATGTGGTGGATGATTTGAGGAATTTTTGCTTACCATGCTGAACTTTGAGAGTTAGGCTGGGCCATTTTGGTTATGGTTCATATATTTTAAGAAGCAGAGCAGTAAGCGCTGCAGTTTCTCTATTGAACAAATTTAATATTTATTTGTTATATTAACAATAAATATGAAATTATTAGTCAAATTTCCTTCTTAGAGGCTATTACTACTTAATTTTATGCCCCTCTCTGCTCCCTACTGCACCAACTGCAGCCTGAGCTCTGGGTCGGTTCTTCCTGACACTAGTAGGAAGTAGGAGGTGGTCGTAAGCATGTAAGAAAAGTTGCACAGGACTAATATTAAAGCAGTGAAGGGGAATGCCACCTTAAGATGGGCTAGAAAATTGGCAGGCTAATGTAGTTTTCATTTAAATATGACCTTTTGACTAGTGAAATTCACATCATGCTTATAATTTATGTCATCAAGCCCAGAAAATCTACAGTGAGACACAAGGCTAATTACTGAAGAATGTGGCTCTTGCAGAAAAGCTGGCAGAGCTTATTTGGATAGTACATGGCACAAGGATGTATCCTGAGAAGCTTTTAAAAAGATCTTTGTGATTACGCATTTTCACCTAAAACTGCCTTGAATATTTAATGTTATTAGTAAATCTTCCATTCAGTTTTTATTATTCTGTCTGGCTTTCAGTTAAAAAATGAGACTGACAGTTTTATAACACGATTAAAAAATCCTACATGTAGCCATTTAGAAAGATACATATTGTGATGTCTTTCCACACACTTTTTACTGTCAGAGATAAAATGTAATAAAAATACAGTAAATATTACTTGTTTATGTTCTCAACTAAGATGATCTAAGTTTCATTTCACTATTCACTGCTTATAGAATTAAGATACAACTTGCTAAACAAGAAACAACTTGCTAAACAGAAATAAACATGTAATATGATTTCTAGTTTCCTTGAGTAGTCTGACAGTCTGATATAAATAGATCTAAAATATTTTTTTCACTGATCCTTTTATGATGTTACTCTAGCATCTTATTCTATTACTATGCTTTTGTTGTGTTTTTTGTTTGTTTGTTTGTTTGTTTGCATTGTACCTTCTCTGGAAACATTATGAATTATATTAGTCAGTCACTTGCAGCAGTGAAGGAATCCTGCCTCATGCCAGATCAACACAAATACAGCAAATACGTACAGCATATGACAAAAAGATGATTGTGAGATGCAGCCATAATCTTCTGTATGCTATAAGCACATGTCCATTTCTTTGGGATTTCCATTAAAGACTCGGTGCCTGCAGTGGCAGCTATGAAAAATGGAAAACACATCATCAGAAGTACCAACTCGATATTTTTTATACTGATTCTTGTTATTATTTTGTGCTTTTGTGCAGCAGATATAGCAAGACATGGGTTTGGCGAAGGCAAGGAGAGTAGAGGCTGATGTAGCTGGCATGAGGGCTTTTTATTCCCTCTGCATGTTTTTGTTTATCTTCACAGGAATTAAAATTAAGCTGTACTTGATGGTACACCATCATAATTTAAAACTGGATGAAACACATTTCTGTTCCTCCTGCACTTAAGGGAGCATGAATTGGAATATGATTTTACTGAGTGCAATAAATTTATGAAGACATATATAATTTTCCTATAGAAATGCTTGTAAAAGTAGTTAACTGATGAACATGCTTAGTCTTTTTTTTTTTTTTAATGGCACAAAGGTGTTATTAGGCTTGCATAAAGAAAAAAAACAGACATGTCAAGTTATTTTTAAACTAAAGTTATTATCAGGTATTGGTATTGCTTCAAGGACAGCTCATTCTAAGCTGAGTTTTTTTACTGCATTTTAGTTGCGTCTGTAGCAGCTTAGCAAAACCCAAAGAAAGGTGTTGTCACAGTATAGGATTAAAATGTGTTTCTATAGCCCAGGCATAAACAAATTATGAAGCAATTATCCAAAATAATAATGATAGTGATAATAAGAATTGTAATAATATTTTACAAGCTTAAAAATAAACTTTTTTTTTTTTTTTTGCTGTACTAAAAGAGAAATATTACCAAGGAATATAAAATTAAAAGAAAGGATAAAAATCACACAGCCCTTCCACATATATCAAAATATCAGGAATAACTTGTATCATAAAAGGTTTTTCAGTAATTTATTCTTCATCATAATAGATCAAGGAGAGCAACTGTAAGTTAATTATCCTATCATCTTTTTTTTTTTTTTTTTCCTTTTTTCATCCTTGCCATTTGGGCTAGTCCAATGATATCTGGCTGTTTTTGCATTATCCTTCTGACTAATACTGCTGAACTTATTGGAGAAATACTTTTAACAGGTATTTGTTTTAAGGCTTGAATGGAATAAATTATGCATATTTCACATTATGATGACCCCTTTACCAGCCCTCCATTTAGTAGATTTCTTTTCAGCAAGATGCCTAAAAAGTTGAAATAAAGGAAGTCATCTGACAGTATGGTCTTTACTCTGGGTGGAAAGTGCCCTTGAAAACTCAAGTCTGGGTTTCTGAGTACTGCTTTCAATGTACAAGGATTTTTGAGGCTGCCTCTGACTTCCGCCCCCCACCTTGTTTCTGTAGTCATTACACCTTTTAAATATGAGTCTCTCCTGATATTTTTGATGTTTCCTTGTATGGGATACATCTTCATTTTCCCCAAAGTAAAAGAAAACAGAAAAGCAAGACATAAAAAAAAAAATTCTTTAAAAAGTTCAAATGTAAAGAAAGCCTTAAAGTTACATGATAAATACTCAGAAATCTTGGAAAAAGAGAGTTTAGGTGACTAAGTCAATATTAACTCTATCTTTCTTATAATGTAAAAATTTTATGCAACCTGTTATGTGTTCCATAGTACCTTTCAAATATTTATACACACACATATATACACACACATATATGTAACATATGAAGTGATATATGATCCTAAAAATTTTAAAGCAGTTATATCGGGGGTACTCAAGATCAATAGCAATGTACTAGACTAAACATTTTTTAAAAACTTTTAAACAAGGGATATTTTCAGACTTCTATGGACTGGCAATTAAAAAAAAAAAAAAATGGAAAGCATTTAGCCATGAAAATATGAGGAAACAACAGCTAGAACATGAATCCTGTGGAGAATCTTCCACCCAGTGCTTACCAGCCATTGTCCCTCTTTCGTCTTTCAGTATTGCCTACCTTGTATAACAATGGGTAGATATTCAAGTTAAATTCATAGGAATAGAAATTTTAGAGAAGCTAAGTGTGAAAAAGTAATAGATCAATGTGTACTAAAAACTCATTTTATGGACTAGAATAACAGATCTATTAATGTTAAACTAACCTCTAAATGAATACTCATTTGAAAAAGGAAAAGCCATTCTTTATTGCAGACATATTAAGGAGCTGAGCTTAACTTGTATGTAGTATCTTCAGAATAACATATATATTTATTTCTGGTAAAAGCTTACTGTATGCAATAAATTTGAATATTATATATAACTAATGAACTTTTATGTCTATTCCAGAAAAGTCATCTAATCTATATCAGGACATATCTCCCTATACAGATACATTTATGTACTGGCTTTTCGGATGAAGTGTAGGAAAAGTATGTAATAGAACTTATATGGGGAAAAAGAGGAATTTCCTTTTAAGATAAAGTATATATTGTACTAGATAGACAGCTGTAGTTTGAAAATAAAGATCTCGAGTAAGCTAAATTCCCAGCTTTTTCTTACAGTCCTCTTAATGAATGTGCACCAAGTGCAAAGCACAAAATCTTCTGTACTCAAACAAACTTCATTTAGCTGTGATTAATTTCTTTTTCAATATAGAGTAAGTGTTCTGATTACAGAAAAAATAAATCAGAAATGGTATAGTCACTTTTTTTTTAAATAAAATGAATATNTTTTTTTTTTTTTTTTCAAAATGAGTGCCTGCAGTAGGCTTCAAAATGTCTGTTTGGATACCTGCTAAGGTTGTTTTTAGAGGGAGTTGCTGTTGGCTCAATGCCTCAAAATTCAAGTCTATTATAAAACAAAACCAAATCTATACTTCTTTAAAATCATGCAAATATTCAGTTTATGTTTTTGCCTGCCTATGTCTATGTTTGTGAACAAAGTGCACCATACAGTGCATAGAGCCAAAATAAAGAGCTCTAGGGAATGCCACTCTCACCTAAATACATCAATGCTTTTTAACCAAGCAGTTTTTTTTTTTTTAAGTTTTAGAATACTGCTTGGTCTTCCTTGCCACAGAATTATTGAGGATTTAAATAGCATGCATGTATACACATGTGTATCCAAGCCAAATCCTACAGAAGCAAAACCTTTCTCTGTACTTTTCACTTTTGTTACATTTCATGTTGAAATAATTCTGGACTATTCTGTTCATAAACAGGTGAATTTTATTTAAGAGTTGCCTACACTGAGAAGTATCAAATTTGAAATTCATAGACTTTGAAAACAAAAGAGCTAATGAAGAGTAGGTAATTTCATTAATTGTTTCATCAAAACATACATTATTACATAATGCATTTATTTACATTATTGTAGAAAATAGTATTTTTTAAAATTTTCATTTTCCTGGGTTTGCATAAATAAGTTGAAGTTTTATGGTACAGATATCAAATACACATGTAAAGGTTATGTTTTTTAAAGCTAAGTTCATGTGTTTTAAAAGGCTTTTATTAAAAAAAAAATGCATTCATTTTGGTAGTGTTCCAATTGGCTTTACCCTTGTGAATTCAGTGAAAATATTTCTATTCCACTGGTAGACAGATGTAGCATTGAGTTCTTGAGTTCTGATACTACCTAACTGCTCTATGAGTCTTTGATAAATGCTCTTTTTACTAGATACATATACTCAGTTGTTTTAGGCTAGATATGAGTTAGAATAGTCAAAAAGCCTTTCCCTATAGGTATTGTGATCCTTCTTAGAAACATTCCTGGTGGATAAACCACTTTTTTATTTACTTTTTAATCTTCCAGAGTAATTACTTTGAAATCATTTACGGAGTTTACACAGATATTGAGCTTTCTTTATGTTATGATTGGGTGGGTTGCCCAAGTACTGAACACTATGTCTTTTGCTCCTCTTTGGCCCAAAGTATCTCCTAACATAAGGATTGGACTAAGTGGCAGAGCAGAATGGACCACTTCCAGACTGGTCACAGAGCCTTTCTCTAACTTCCCTTTGTCAAATCATTTATTCCCCCCCATCAGCCACCACTAAATATAGATGCTTCATTTTTCTTTAAGATGACTGTAACTCAAAGCCCCTCCTGTGCACCATTGAAGAGAAACATGTAGTTCTTTAGTTTTCCAAGAAGAATATACCATTTCATGGTTTAAGGTTCATATAAATAAATCGTAGATATTTATAAGTGGATCGTACATCCACTTACATTCATCTCAATGTTGAGGTAAACTTAAGCACTTTTGCAATGACTTAAGGTGCAATAAGGAATTTGTTACACTGTGGTGGAGTGAGGTTGGGGGACAGGGGGAATTAAAGACATTGCAGTACTGTAAAAATACATATATATGATTCTGAGCTTTGGGGTTGTGTACTCTCTAAACCTTCTTCCTCTTGCTGATCTTTGAATGCCTGGATGAGATCTAAAGGCTGCAAAAAAAGTATTCAGTTCATTCTTTGTACAGAAGGTTACTTTAGCCACAGTCTTGGGAGAATAGGCTACGGAAATTTTACATTGTCTGACAAAGCGTTTCAGTATCACCAGGATACAGGTGCGTCTCCGCCAGCTCCTCTTACATATAAGAGAACTTCACCACCATCCTGTTTGGTGTCTACGAATTAATATATGATAATTAGCTAGTTGTCAGTTCTAATTCATCTTAAAAAAGGTAAGCACGTATCGGAGAAATCAGTGAATGACTTTTCACAAAAAAAAAAAAAATCTATGTGGTGGATGATTTGAGGAATTTTTGCTTACCATGCTGAACTTTGAGAGTTAGGCTGGGCCATTTTGGTTATGGTTCATATATTTTAAGAAGCAGAGCAGTAAGCGCTGCAGTTTCTCTATTGAACAAATTTAATATTTATTTGTTATATTAACAATAAATATGAAATTATTAGTCAAATTTCCTTCTTAGAGGCTATTACTACTTAATTTTATGCCCCTCTCTGCTCCCTACTGCACCAACTGCAGCCTGAGCTCTGGGTCGGTTCTTCCTGACACTAGTAGGAAGTAGGAGGTGGTCGTAAGCATGTAAGAAAAGTTGCACAGGACTAATATTAAAGCAGTGAAGGGGAATGCCACCTTAAGATGGGCTAGAAAATTGGCAGGCTAATGTAGTTTTCATTTAAATATGACCTTTTGACTAGTGAAATTCACATCATGCTTATAATTTATGTCATCAAGCCCAGAAAATCTACAGTGAGACACAAGGCTAATTACTGAAGAATGTGGCTCTTGCAGAAAAGCTGGCAGAGCTTATTTGGATAGTACATGGCACAAGGATGTATCCTGAGAAGCTTTTAAAAAGATCTTTGTGATTACGCATTTTCACCTAAAACTGCCTTGAATATTTAATGTTATTAGTAAATCTTCCATTCAGTTTTTATTATTCTGTCTGGCTTTCAGTTAAAAAATGAGACTGACAGTTTTATAACACGATTAAAAAATCCTACATGTAGCCATTTAGAAAGATACATATTGTGATGTCTTTCCACACACTTTTTACTGTCAGAGATAAAATGTAATAAAAATACAGTAAATATTACTTGTTTATGTTCTCAACTAAGATGATCTAAGTTTCATTTCACTATTCACTGCTTATAGAATTAAGATACAACTTGCTAAACAAGAAACAACTTGCTAAACAGAAATAAACATGTAATATGATTTCTAGTTTCCTTGAGTAGTCTGACAGTCTGATATAAATAGATCTAAAATATTTTTTTCACTGATCCTTTTATGATGTTACTCTAGCATCTTATTCTATTACTATGCTTTTGTTGTGTTTTTTGTTTGTTTGTTTGTTTGTTTGCATTGTACCTTCTCTGGAAACATTATGAATTATATTAGTCAGTCACTTGCAGCAGTGAAGGAATCCTGCCTCATGCCAGATCAACACAAATACAGCAAATACGTACAGCATATGACAAAAAGATGATTGTGAGATGCAGCCATAATCTTCTGTATGCTATAAGCACATGTCCATTTCTTTGGGATTTCCATTAAAGACTCGGTGCCTGCAGTGGCAGCTATGAAAAATGGAAAACACATCATCAGAAGTACCAACTCGATATTTTTTATACTGATTCTTGTTATTATTTTGTGCTTTTGTGCAGCAGATATAGCAAGACATGGGTTTGGCGAAGGCAAGGAGAGTAGAGGCTGATGTAGCTGGCATGAGGGCTTTTTATTCCCTCTGCATGTTTTTGTTTATCTTCACAGGAATTAAAATTAAGCTGTACTTGATGGTACACCATCATAATTTAAAACTGGATGAAACACATTTCTGTTCCTCCTGCACTTAAGGGAGCATGAATTGGAATATGATTTTACTGAGTGCAATAAATTTATGAAGACATATATAATTTTCCTATAGAAATGCTTGTAAAAGTAGTTAACTGATGAACATGCTTAGTCTTTTTTTTTTTTTTAATGGCACAAAGGTGTTATTAGGCTTGCATAAAGAAAAAAAACAGACATGTCAAGTTATTTTTAAACTAAAGTTATTATCAGGTATTGGTATTGCTTCAAGGACAGCTCATTCTAAGCTGAGTTTTTTTACTGCATTTTAGTTGCGTCTGTAGCAGCTTAGCAAAACCCAAAGAAAGGTGTTGTCACAGTATAGGATTAAAATGTGTTTCTATAGCCCAGGCATAAACAAATTATGAAGCAATTATCCAAAATAATAATGATAGTGATAATAAGAATTGTAATAATATTTTACAAGCTTAAAAATAAACTTTTTTTTTTTTTTTTGCTGTACTAAAAGAGAAATATTACCAAGGAATATAAAATTAAAAGAAAGGATAAAAATCACACAGCCCTTCCACATATATCAAAATATCAGGAATAACTTGTATCATAAAAGGTTTTTCAGTAATTTATTCTTCATCATAATAGATCAAGGAGAGCAACTGTAAGTTAATTATCCTATCATCTTTTTTTTTTTTTTTTTCCTTTTTTCATCCTTGCCATTTGGGCTAGTCCAATGATATCTGGCTGTTTTTGCATTATCCTTCTGACTAATACTGCTGAACTTATTGGAGAAATACTTTTAACAGGTATTTGTTTTAAGGCTTGAATGGAATAAATTATGCATATTTCACATTATGATGACCCCTTTACCAGCCCTCCATTTAGTAGATTTCTTTTCAGCAAGATGCCTAAAAAGTTGAAATAAAGGAAGTCATCTGACAGTATGGTCTTTACTCTGGGTGGAAAGTGCCCTTGAAAACTCAAGTCTGGGTTTCTGAGTACTGCTTTCAATGTACAAGGATTTTTGAGGCTGCCTCTGACTTCCGCCCCCCACCTTGTTTCTGTAGTCATTACACCTTTTAAATATGAGTCTCTCCTGATATTTTTGATGTTTCCTTGTATGGGATACATCTTCATTTTCCCCAAAGTAAAAGAAAACAGAAAAGCAAGACATAAAAAAAAAAATTCTTTAAAAAGTTCAAATGTAAAGAAAGCCTTAAAGTTACATGATAAATACTCAGAAATCTTGGAAAAAGAGAGTTTAGGTGACTAAGTCAATATTAACTCTATCTTTCTTATAATGTAAAAATTTTATGCAACCTGTTATGTGTTCCATAGTACCTTTCAAATATTTATACACACACATATATACACACACATATATGTAACATATGAAGTGATATATGATCCTAAAAATTTTAAAGCAGTTATATCGGGGGTACTCAAGATCAATAGCAATGTACTAGACTAAACATTTTTTAAAAACTTTTTAAACAAGGGATATTTTCAGACTTCTATGGACTGGCAATTAAAAAAAAAAAAAAATGGAAAGCATTTAGCCATGAAAATATGAGGAAACAACAGCTAGAACATGAATCCTGACAATATTTAAATATGTGAACATGAATATCTGCATAATTTATAACAATAAAGCTAAAAGAGTGTTCTCAATTTTTTGTGAAGGTATGAAGTATTTTTATTTCAATAAAATGTAAAATAGTGCATTTCCAACTTGTACTTTATTCTTGAAATAACTGATACTTCAGAATTCTCATTCAACTAATGATTTATTTTCTTGGTTATTACAAAAATGCATTTTAATATATTTATATATTTTAAATGAAATGGTAAAATATTGGCAAAATATTGCAATAGATGGAAAAGACATCACATTATTTGTGAAGCTATTGCTTTTGAATTGCCTAATTTTAAAATCTCAGGGTCACTGTCTTGGAAAAGAATGGGAAGACTAAGCTGATTTTAAGAAATGAATTCATTGGATGCTAAATGAATTCATTGGATGTCCAAGGATGCTAAAATTGTAATATTTCTAAACTGATTTGCCCAGTCTGAATGCTTCAATTTTTTCACTGTCAATGTGAGAAATAAGAAAAGTGTTGATTATGGGAAAATGCCTTATGGGAAAATGCTTGCTATGTCAGCTTTGTATTTCTGTAGGTGTAGTATATCACAATTTGACGTATATTTTTATGTGCTTCTAGGTCATGGATTAACTTCATGTCCTATATATTGTTTTGCATCAGCATTTTTCTATGTTGACACTGAAATAAATCCTTTTCTTCAGTCATTCACTATTCAAATCAACCTTACTTGTACAACTATATTTTAAACACACTATGGGACGTGTGTCTCTCCTTGAATTAAGAAAGAGCAAATAAAGTTTTATAGCTGAGGAATTTAAGTTCATGTTTCAAGGCATCAGCAAGTGCTGCTCAAGTTGCACCTCTGTCATAGCTGGGGGCATGTGGTAAGGTTTTGCAGGCAGAACTGATCATGCTTTTGTGCTTCCTATTCCTTTATTTATAGAAAATTAACTCTCAGATACACCCCTCAAAGAAGTTCTGTATAAATACCATCACTTATCTCTTTCAGGACTTTTTTATTTGTATTTATTCTCTTCATAGAATTTTTTACTTAATATTTGGATTTAAGTATCATCATTGTTTTTATGAAATAAAGTAAAAGGCAGGCTGTGGTACTTTTATATGACAATTTCTGATTCTTTTTTTGTACATGTGTCCTTCCAATAAAAAGTTCGGAATGCTTCACTGTCCTAATGTGAAGCCCTACATCATAGGAAAGAAGTTTGAAAAGCTTTTGAGAACAGCTCACATAGCATAGATTAAGTTAGCGAAAAATGAGGTGAAACACTAATGATTTTTCCACTCTTTCTAGCATTGATCAGAGTTTATACAGGAGGAAAATAATTTGCAGTCAGTATCAGTTCTGCAAAACAGATGCAACATGCCTCATTTATTTAGAATAAGATCTGTAAAATAGCTACACTGCTGAACAGGTAAACCAAGACATTTTGATTTTTTTTTCCTCTTTATCTTTATAGAACATCAACCACTTTTCAATCTAGTTTCATAGCATGCAGAGTCAACAATTCTGATCCAACATGAAAAAAATGTTCATGTAAAAGCTGCCTAATCGTAGACAAATGACATTAGTAGGAGTAATTAAAAAAAAATACAAACTTTGCTTTAGATAAATGTATCTATTTTGAATATTTCAAATCTAGTTTCTAATAACTGTACATTTCTGCTTTTGCCAGGAATTGTCCTTTGGAGAACCAAGATAGGTAATGCTTAATTTTCCTAGGAATCTATTTTTATTGTACTTTTTATTTATTATTGGGCATTTATCATCAGAATATTTTCTTCCAGATGTTTTATGTATTATTTATGTATCTTTCCAAATGTTCTGTAAAACAAGTGAAAGGCCAGAGTCTAATCTCAAAACACATAGTGTAATATACAAAATACAATATTCGTAAGGAGGAAATGACAGAATTCAGAATTTCTCTATGGGAAAATAAAGATGGGTAAAATTTAATTGAAGGACTGTAGGATCTTCTAAATTCAGACCAAGACTTAAGCAAATGTTTTGGCAATTTGTTAATTGAAGAGGTATTAATATTATCCTAGTGAGAGAGCAAATTCTTGAGACATTTGGTTTTTGGGTCAGAATGGTAACTAATTAAAACTCCCAATATGATTTCCCAAAATGAAACAGAACTCCTTATGTTATTTGGTTAATTTCACTTTAAAATCATTTCTGCATAGGATTCAGTTCTCAGCTGCTCAGAGCACCATGAGAAGGTAGACAAGGAAAAAAGGAATGCCTTTAACAAGTTGCAATATGCTTGAGCTATGCTTTTGGGAACTCTCCAGAAATTGCTCATCCTTCTGTAATTTACAGCACCTGGGGGAGGACTTTTGTCAGGATATCTCCCTGTTAACCATCACGTGGGCTGACATCTCTGGAAGGGCTGCACAGACCGGTTATCTCTGTGTTGTAATGCTCAGAGTCCCAATTCCATCCCACACCTACTCTGGGATGATTTCTTCTAATCTCCTTTCACTAGAGGGCTGCTCCTGCCTGTTGTGTTTTCACTGCACATCTGCCAGATTTTGGTAAAATGGATTTGATAATCTTCCCCTATGGTAGGTGAGGCTCTGCAGTTGAAAGGCAGAAAACTAAAAGCAGCAGTCAAAATAAACATAGGTCAATTTATATATTCCATTCTGTAGGTAAAACTTCTTTCTTTATGTCAAAAGCACAGCAGGCCTTATTTGTATTAGAAGCCTTTTGTATTGTATTTTGTATTATTTGTATTAGAAGAATTTGTATTAGAAGGGAAAATGCTGCTTCTAAGGCTGCTGCAGCTCTGGGGCAGACAGGATCCTCCCTGAGACTTTTGAAAACATCCTGCCCTCCCAGGGAGCAGCACCCTTTTGGAGCTCTTCAGATGGGTTGAAGAACATGATCTTTACAAAAATCAAGATGCTTTTTTGCTCTTCATGGACAAAAAAGAGGGCGTTTATTCCTGGAGTTAAGATCATCCATTTGGCTGCTCTAAAATAATTTTTACTTTAAAGGTTCTCATTTATGAAGTTAACCAAAATAAATTCTCTATTTTAAGCTACTTAAGCTACATTCTCAGCTGATGTGATATTTTGTTATCCAGAAAGTTTGTCACCATTGGTATTTGTATTTACTGCATTTTACTGCTCCAAGTAAAAATAATGGCATATGTTTTCTACTACACCAGTCCTGTTTCAAGGAAATTGTTTTCTTTGTAGGGCCTGAGATCAAAAGGGATTCTAAACAATTAAAACTTCCAATCTTTGCCCAAATCAAATATATTGAGAAAACTGCAGCAAAAATTCAGACACAGAAAAACAAATATTTTTGTATTTTGGAGGCTAGGGGGTGTTGTTTGGATTTTTTTTATACCATTCTGCTAATATTGATATTCAGCTTTCAGTACAGTCTGGTGAGACTGCAATCAATAGGACTGTGCTTGCCCTATCATCCTACTCATTGTCAGGTGGTCCAGGAATATAGCAAAATCTTTTTGTAAAGCAGGCATTAACATTCTTCAGTTCTCACTGTCCTCTGATGTGATAAAAATATATTAGTAAGAGAAGCAGCCTTTTTTACCAAAATACTTCATTTGAGAAGAAAATCTTCATTTGAGAGAAAAACAGACATGATCCATGATACAGTTATTAAAATTCAGTAATAATTCCCTCCAAAAAGTACTCTTAAGTGATTACTTAAAGGCTTTCTTAAATTGGAGCCACAAAATATGTTTTCTAAGCTTTTACTGGGAGACTGCTGAGGCAGTTTCATGCATTGTTTGGAACCTTTTCCTTTCCAGTACAAGCATCATCAGCATTTTTCTGTAAAACAAGTTAATTAAAATTCAAATAGCCTGGTGTTACTCGGCAGCCAGGAACCCCAGCAAGGTCTTGTGGTACTGAAAAGGGGCAGTGATAAATGAACAAGTTCAGCCAACCTTAAATAACACTTTATTTTTATACGGTGATACATGAGTATGACAGACTTGCAAAGTGTCAGGCAGAGTTCTTGGTGGCATGCCAGTCCTTACAGGAGGCTAGGAACAGGGGACTCTGCGAGTAAAGGCAGAAGATGGGAGCAATATGAGTGTTTTATGTTTTGGTCATGTATTTTAGGTATTAGTCAGCATAGGGATGGACTGTGCAGACACAGTCTCTGTCTGTTTTTTTATGAAACACTTTTTAATCTGCCTCTTAGACAACAAAAAATAGTATTTCACAATACCCAAACACAAATTTTCTAAATAAATACCTTGCAGGCCGTATGAAGTGTCTAGAGATGGAGACGATATAGCGTGTGAACAGCACTCCAAGTTGAGCAATAAACTTCCTAATTTGGGGCATTTTGTATGATCTACTAGTAATTTCTTGTTGAAAATACACATGTGACTATTCTGTGACTATTAAATCTTTTTCCAGTTTTAGATGTTACTCTGTAGACACAGATTTCTTAGAGATATTAATCCTCTCTTTTAGATATCACTTATGTAATATTTACATTTTGTAAGGTGTAGTAGGAACTGAAAATATTGAGAACTTGACTGTGCTGTTCAGATCTCAAATCCAGTCCTATTGATCAAAAAAGAAGGTAGAAAAATATTAAAAAGGGGAACATTTTGCAATTTACTGATGTTCATCACTGATATCTAGTAAGAAATGCAGTGAAATAAAATTGCTTGTTTCCAAAAAAAATAAAAAAAATTAAAAAAAAATATATATACACACACACACTGATATTTTTAAATTGAGGTAATGGCTCTTGTTTATAGTAATGATTAGTATAAGTTCATATAATAATATAGGGAGATCATTAGTTTAGCAGGCCTCAGCCATTCACATCATGTCCCAGGTAAGGAAATTGCTAAAACTCAGAGGATACTAAGGTCTCCCTACAATTTGAGATGCAACTTTGTCATCTCTGTTTACCTGCCTGGACTTGGAGTCCACAGAGACATCTAGTGGCTGGAAGAAAATGCAACCAATTAATAATATTAATTGATCAGATAGCAGCGCAGATTTTAAAAGACGAGAAGATGCATAGTAGTCCAGGACCGCTGATCACTATCTGTTTCTATTTCTGCAAACTCAGACTTACAAGGTTGAATAAAGAATTGCAGCTGTATATCTCTGTCCAGGATTCCAGGTTGCATCCTTCCCACCATCAAAAATTGGGTGATTTTTTAAATGTTAAGATGACCATTCGAAGAAGGAGGACGGAAGGTGAGATTGGCCTCATTTCCTCTCCTGTCCTTTCTTCCCACTCTCAGCAGGCATTTCAAGAAGTTGTTGTTCCTGATTTAATGGGAGCCAAGGATGTGATGGGAAGAAATTCTGTTTTTTTTGGGTGGTAATTTTCTTGTGCTTTGTGGACAAGACACGCTTTCTGGAGATTATGCTGCCTTTTTAGATCAACAGTGCATGTTGGAGCTTTTTAATGCCTGTTCAGTAATTATGCTCTGAGGAGGTTATGCTTGTGGTGATGACTTAAAAGCAGGAATGATTGTGGCACACAGATTTTATGTAGCAGAGAAGAACAGTTGCGTAATAGAAAGCTGGGCATTTACTGCCTCAGCACACTGAACTACTTTTGTAAAGGTGCCATAAAGCATGATTTATGTTACATCTGAATTTGAGAAAAACTTTGAAAAGTCAATTGTTTTCTGACTCAGCTCATCTCCTTCAGGATTTCTGCAGCAAAAAATTTTTTTTTTTTTTTAAACATTCGAAAGTTGATCAGACTCTTAGTTTGAGAACAAGAGAAGGATTAGAGATATTCTGAACTGGTGTATAGATTTTTTTCTTTTTTTTCCTGCACAGTGTTGCCCCTAGCATATCTTACCTTCAAGTAAAAAAAAGTGGTTGCCTTTTTTTTTTTTTTAATAAAAATCTCCTAACTTTCATTATCTGGTGCAACAAGACCATTTTGGTTTGAACTATTAAGAAAGTGCACCAAGTTTTACATGTTACAATAACTTAAGTGGGTCAAAGAACAAGAACCATTTTGATTTATTTTCCATATTGAAATTCAACCAATACGTCAAATAATCTTTTAGGCAAGTGAAAAGTAGTAAATTCATATCAGTTTTTTTAAGAAAAGAACTTTATGGAAAGCCTAGACTAGACATTTATAAAATGTAAGCGACTGTTCATTTACAGATAGGGCAGTATCATCTCAGGTCATCCTTATTCATTTTACTGAAATGATTCATTTCTTACTCATTTTTCTACTGTTGCATACAGCTAGCATTGACTTTTTTTTTTTGTTTCAGTTAAGTCGGATGCTTTTCTTTTTTTCCTATAAGACGGTAAGTGTAACGACAGACATACAGTTGCATACTGGCCTTTGAGTTGTAAATTATAAGATCTTACACCCAACATATTTAAGATGCAGGTGCTCCACACCACTTTGACTTTACCCTAAGCTCTCATTTTGAGGCATTCTTTGTCAACACTGTGAATTTACTGTTTTAGCTACTATCTGTAGGCAATTCAATATGTTGTGTTGCAGAATTAAGATCTTATATATATGAAAAAATAAGTCCAATGTTTCTTAAGCTGGAGGAGGAACTCACTGCTTCTGTATTTCTTGCCTACAGAGAGTGCTGAAGTTCACTGCTGTTGTCTCTCTTAAAGTAATTGCACAGCGTTTGAGCAAGCAGCTATACAGTGCAGTGGTTTTCAGTGTAATGAAGTGTTTGCATATCGAGTGCCTTGAAAAAAATTTTGTTGATATTTCTACTCTCTTCAAAACAAAAAGATACTTTAAATATGGGTTCCCTACGTGACCTGGGCTAACAATGAGTATGCTGTTGTTGTATCAAACCTCGAAAGAGTAGGGGATTACTGATGAATGACAGATCTCTCTTTATATGTCTGTTTCTATAGGAAACTTTATATGTGCCTTTTTTTGTTTGTTTGTTAATGATATGTCATTTGAATTTATGTTATTTTACTTTTAAAAAATATCGTATCATGGTCTTAGCAATACCAGACATATAAAGGTTTATTGTCCCTCAGGTCACTGGAATCAGTATACAGTGATTACCCATCATTCAGCTACTTAATCAGCACTTAAGAAAAGCAGACTTTGTAAAATTAATATTGAGATTTAACAAGTATTTTCATAGTTTTGCAAGATATGGGCTACACCTTTTCAGTTTTTTGCTGATTATTTCCGAATGCCAGTTGCATTCCATAAATTATCCTTGTGATCCATTTCAGTGACACATGGCAGATACATTGCACATTTATTGGTTTATGGGATTAATTTTCCAGACTTGTGATTTGAAATTCTTGGGTATGTGTATACTGAGCACTGCTATAGCCTCATTGTTTGAATAATGATGATTTCTTTGATAATACCAATTACAATTTATGAAAATCTGAACTATAGATGGCTCACATTATCACAAATGCTATGCTGCTATCATCTGGTTTTCCATAAAAAAAAAAAAAAGGAAAAAAAAATCTTTATGGTTCTCATTTCTGTTTTAATAAATAAGTCACATATTAATGGAAATTCTTTGTATAAGTGAGGATGGACTTTGACCTCACCTCATTCTTATGACAACAGCCAATAACTGTATAGACTCCCTCCAAAGACAAACTCTTAAGACTTCTCTTAAGCTTTGGTTTATACCAAAGAATCTACATGAACTTGTGATTTTTTTTTTGCACAGATGGAGAAAGAGGACTAGGACTGTGCTGTCTTTTTGTTTCCATTCTGGGTCTGTTCTGGACTCTGCTTGATGGAAGAGGGACTACTGTGAAGGGTGGGTTGGGCAAGCTGAGCATGGGCAAGGCAGAAAATATAATTCTGAGGTTAGAATATAAATTGAACCCTGCTCTTTATATTTGGAAATTTAGTTTCTTGATGTTAGTAATTAAAAAGTGATGTTTCTCTAATTAACCATTAATTACAATTAACATTAACAACCAATGTCATTATTTAACAAGCACCACTTGTAGTGTAGCTTATGTGGTCCTCCACGCTCTGATTGAAGTTTGTTCGACTAGATGTGAGATCCCAGCCAACTTTGTATGCTGGCATTTCATTATTTTCCACTTTTAAGTGCACTAATTATAGTTATAGAACAGAATAGCACAGACTGGGGATGTGTTGAAGGCAGTTCAGAAATTGGTCAAAACCACTAGGCCCAGGCTGTCGCCAGTGGAATTTTTGCTCCATGCTGCTGCTATTCCTGTGTTTCAGTGCTGCAGCTCCTCTCCTAAAGCCAGGCCACCTACACAGAGATTGGCATGAGCTCCTGCCTCACCTACCAAGGCTTAAAGCCCCATCTCCAACCCCTGTGCGGAAAGGTGAGGAGGTATGTGCATGGGCAAGCCTCTGCTCCCTCCAGGTCTCTGAGTTTTTCTGGTACTTCCAGCACCTAGACTTGAAATTCATACCATGGCAAGGGCAACAAATTCCTGAGAGACTAAATAGTTTAAATACATTTCTTTTGTCCAAGCTTAGAGCTATCACAGAGCTTGTCTAGGCTGTTTTGTGGACAACTTTTTGGGTCTAGTTATAGGATCTGGATGATAAGTAGAGACAAAATAGTCTTCTGATGAAGGATTCTAGGAAAAGATTTTGGGATAAAAAATTCAAACTTTACTCTGATTAACTCAGATATGCCTTCCCTGAAATGTGTCTGATAATGCTAGAGAGAGAGAGAAGACTCATTCTAAGCAGAGGGAATGAAAATCCTGCACGTCTGATACATGCACGGGCAAGGACAAAGCGGCTTTTTCTCAAGACTATTTTATACCACATTTCTTCCTTCACTCTCTGCGTCACTCTCTCCTTGCTTTCAGATGGCTTTTCCAGTAACTTTAGATAGTATTTCTAAAAAAACCTACAGCCTTATGAGGAAGAAATACATGCAATTAACTCCATCCATGAAACATTTTTAACCATATATATCAGTTGCCAGCTTCCATGTCTTATTTTTCATGACAACTAGCAGCCCTTCTCAGTAGCAGTCTATAATTTTGTTGCATAGATCCAGAAGCAACACAATGTATGAGCTCTGTTTGATGGCTTTTATTAATCTTTGTTTACCTAGCAGCTTTGGTCTTAGCTTTAAGATGCCTGATGCTGTAGATACTGCAGAGTTATGAGATTAGCTAACCTGAAACTAAGTATAAGTCAACTGTGACCGACTGAGTTTAAATTAGAGCATCTATAAGGAAAGGGCTAAGAATGGAAAGAAAATTGAATGGATTATTACAGTATTCATTTTCTGTGATTCTGAATTGAGTATGTCATAAGAAATACAGTAAAATAAAAGCTTCATACAGATGCATTTTTATAGCTGAACTTTCTAAGATTGTTAGAAACTTAGTAATAAAAAATGAATTTGCAAGCACAGGAGTCTGGTCTTGTGATTAAAATGCTGCAGTTGGCAGCAGAGAAAATTTGCTGCTCCTTATCAATTTGATATGTTACAAAATTGTAACCTGCATATTCTGTAGGAATTGGAAATAACCAAGGACCAGATTCAATTTTGTTCCCCTCATTAGCAATATATTCCATGAGAGTGTCTCTACATGCAGTGGCAATTGAGCCCACCATGGCATAATTTCTTCATTGAAGTTTTGCCTTGTGAATGATTCACTGTAATAGTTTGTGCTAGTATTAGAATGCAAGCAACAGTTCTTAATATGCTCCACATGTGCTTTTGTGTTATATGAGCTTACATATTCAAGCTTAGAAAGAATTCAATAAAGCACTTATACTTATGTCTAAGAACTCACCTGTTTTTACCATCAAAAATAAATGACAGATTGTTATAATTTCCTGTAGGAGCACTGCAACTCACTGTTGTATCTGTTAACACTGGTATGAGAACCTTAGGTAGGAATTGTCATTTCAATAGTCCTATACTCTCATTTTTGCTCCATATATCATATTACTTGGCCAAGTATTTAATGAGGCTGGTTAATTGGAAAGTTAGTATTACTTAATGAAGTAACAGTTTTTGACAGCTCTAACCTGAGGTTGAGAACTTGTAACAGGTTGTATGTTACAAGAGAACAAAGATACCTTTGAGTAATGCAGGGAGATTCTGAGAAGGTAGTTCATCTTTACAGATGAGACTTCTAAAACTGAGCCTTTTAACCTATCGTTTCCTTTATTTATATTCAGTAGAGATAAAGTCAATATAGTTACTTTATCTAGGAAGACTTTTTTTTTTTTTTAATCATAACTTTCATCATAAATATGGTGTCTAAGAGATGTTGAATTAATTGCCCCCTAAAAATACTTTTCTTCCCTGTCTTAATAAAGAGCCTTACAGGGTCTAGTTTAGTTGCAGATGCCTGCATTGTAAATATCTAATATTAGGTGAGTTTAAGAACGTCATTTTCTTGCTAGAGTTGCTTCACATAAAGCATCAGGACATTAAACAATATTCAAGAAGATTATATTGGGTGACATTTTTTCATGTTGGAAAACAATGTCCCAATACTTTACATGGATATAAGACAATAGTTACCAGCTGGCATTGGCTAGATATTTATTTTTGTTTTTAATGTGCTCTACAGACCCTTTTAATGGAAATGTGGAAGGGTTTATATTGCAAGTGTCAGAATTTGGGAAAAAAGGTACCATAAGCTCAAGGTCCTTTACTGTATGACAAAAAAATTGTAAGTACACAATAGCTTTTGTAGGATTGCATATGCTTTTGTTTTGACTTGAATTCTAAAATAGAAGAACAGATTTTTTAAATTTTGGGTTAGTTTCAATCTAATCTTTTTAAAGGTATTTCTTTTCCACACTTCACCTCAAACCACCATTTTGTGAGAAATTTTCCTGATAGAATCCTAGCCCCAGACTAGGTTGAACTTCTAAATTTAGATTAGAATGAAACATAAAATTTATCTTAGGAGTTAAATGCTGCTTTCCTTAACCTATCTCTAATATATAGCACAAACTGTACAGAATAAGACTGGTTCTTTGATAACCAAGCACTTATTTTGTAGTAGAGTTGGAATAGTTAGTTTACTCGATACAAGAAGCTTCATATTTGGTACCTCATCAAGATCCACTCTTTCTGCGTTCTCTAATGAGAAACCTCAGTCTAGAGTTTTTGAAGTCTTTTACTGAGCAGTTTATAGTGAAGGGTACTAAAAAATATTGATGTGAACATACATTTTTCTCCTTCTTGCGGGATTTAGCTGTAAAAATGAATGAATGAGGAGGAACACACAGAGGCCTATAGTAGGCCCTGATATATAAAACATAGTATTTAACTTTGAAAGATATGAGAAGCCCTTTTTTGTTATTGCCTTACTCCTTTTTGCTCAGCTGTTATACATATATTGAAAACATGAACAAGCCTCAGACCTACTTGCAAGCATGTAACAGTTTCTAACACCTGTCTCCTAAGTTTCCTTTAAGATTTGCCTGTCAGTGAAAGAGAGATCCTATTAGTTGAATATCTTGGTAATGCTTCCCACGAAGTGCATGGAAAGACTGAAGTGTAGCCACAATGCAGTGATTTCTAAGTACCCCTTGCACACTTTTGACTCACCATGAAATACCATGTATCAGTTGCCACATATATATATACACACACACACACACATATATATACATACATATATATATACACACACACACATATATAAGAGACCTATATACGTGATAGCAATGTTTATCCTATAGAAGCTGAATTGAAATAGCATTATTGAAAGTTGGCTGGAAAAAAAATAGTAGTTTCTGCTAAACAATCAATCATTTTGGGGTTATTTCACACACACACACACACACACACACACGCGAAGACAGAAGAAAAGTCACTATTTATTCAGTAGAAGAAATATTTTCTGCCTTCTGTGGGACAGTAGCATATGTAAGATTGTGGAAAATGTAAAATGGATTTTATCCTTGCGTCCTCAGTTAGCAAGGATGAGCTTACACATAGTAATCTGTCTTTCTTCTCAACTGACTGGATGTAATGCCAAGTTGAGAAGAGTTGTGGGCTAAATCAGCAGGTGGGGAAGTCATGATAATGAGCCATCTTGCTGTGTCCAAACCTGATGCACCTGGATTATTGATTATCCTTTCAGATTTATGCAATCTATTTTTCAAAGCCTAGAGTGGAGAAGCAGGTGGACTGTGGGAGTTGTTGGTAACTGCTGTCTGGCTCTTTCCAGAATTTTGCAAGTCTCAGCTTTCCTATTGACTCAAGTCATTTAAACACTATATCTCTCCCACAAGAATTAGGTTAATGCATGTTTTTTTGAGTGTGTTTTCCTCAATAATCCTTCCCAGTTACAGTGTAACACATTGCACACTTTGTAGAGTGGACAAGTAATTGCTTTAATGGAGTTCATGGCACACCAAAGCTGTTCCCACTTTGAACATTATTCTTTGTGTTTTAAAAGAAAAAACATGTTAACAGTTTATTGTATATAACATTTGCACATTTTATGGTGCTGCATGCCTCAATCATAAATTTTAGATCAGAAACTCCTGTGCATTGTTTTATGTTAGAAAGTGTGAATATGGTTAACAAAGAGAGTCTTAGTTCATTGGAAAAATTGCAGCAGCTGGAAAGGCAGTGGTAACTTTGTTTCCTTGAGTGATACCTAAAATATTGACTTCCAGTCACAGCTCAAAAGCCAATTTAGCTTGGACTAAATCTATGTGTAAAGCAGGAATTCTCAGATTTGTCACAGAATTTCTGAACTTGTATTACACTATTTTTAAAAAAGTTGTTACTGTGAAATAATGTGTTTGAGGTAAGGGGGGAAATATGCAGTTTCCATGTGGTTTATAAAGTTTTGTTTACATTATTTGCACCAAATACCATAATTGCACCTGATTTAAAGCGGGGCAAGAGCAGCACCATATTATGGTTTTCATCTTGAGTATAATCCTTCCCCTTCTTTCCTGCTTGGATGAGCTCCGAGGGACATGCCAGCTTTCATATCAGCAGGTTTGACTTCACCTACATATCAAGGTCCATATTCCTACTGGAAAATTTTTATGGGTCTGCAGTTTTAAATTGCTGGACTGAATGAATTTCTAAGATGCCTTTGGGATCACATGGCTACTGTTTTTTCTCTTAGTCATCATACTGACAAGCCATTGTAGATCAGCATTATTCATCACTACTATGAAGTGGAATAGCTGTGGCAGGAAATCCGTGAGCATCCAATTAAATTTTCTAAGAAACTCTTTCTATTGTTTTGGGCTAAGCTCTCCCTTCTTAGAGTGTTTCAAGTCCTGGTACTGACTGATTAATGAGAAGTGAGATATCTTTCCACCTTCTACAACAAATATTATTACTACAATATCAAAGCCAGACCCCCACTGGTGTCCCTTTTTGCATATAATTAAAGAATTTGGAAGTTATGTCTGACATTTTAACATGGCTGTCACAATATTTATTATAAGTCTTATTTCTGTCAATACTTGTCAAGTAGCATAGGGGAATGAGGCTACTGCAGTCAAACATAATTATTTTAGAGACAAGTTCTTCCTGATTTAATCTGTTTTTATGGGAGAGTTAATTGGACTCAGAGAATGCTCACTGCTGCCAAGTTGCAAGCAAATCCATATAAGTAGTCCAAAGCCAGAATAAGGTAAAGCAAAAGGCTATTTCTCAGCACTTAAACATTCATCCAAGTATTTGCTGAGCTGGAAAGCCAAAGCTACCTTATATTCACTTACCTCTTTCCAAAAGCAGAGGTTTCTCAGCTATGCCTTTCATCTTCATTTTAAAGTCAAGCTAAAATCATACCTCTGCTGAAACAAAATGCTAGCAGCTGTCACAAGCGAATTGACTGAAGTTTCCCCAGATATAGTAGAGTGCATTTGGCTTTGTAGGGAACAGCTGTGTGAAGATGACCCTTAAGCAAAATAGAAAAAGGTTTAAATAGATAAATATTTAAATAAAAAAATAAATAAAAGTAGTGCAATGATAAAGGTTGTTTAGGAATTGGAGAAAAAGGAGAAAACCTCTAGAAGATGGGATACCAGAAGGTAGGGTATTTGCTCTTCCTGTATGAAATCTGAAAGAGGTGTATAAATGGAATTGCCAAGCAATTCTGTCTGAACATCCTTGGGCTGGTTCTTCTTTACCTTCCTCTTTCAATTCTTGCTATCTCCGTTGCTTTTACAATCTCTGAGAAAAATGTTTGAGGTAACAATTTGCATTCTTTGTTTAGTATGGTTGCCAGTGAGATGATTTTCCTACATCTTGTTTCCTTCATGTGAAAATAGATGGTATCTGGCTATTCTTCTATGTCACCAGTTCTTACTTGCTTAACTCCTACAAGCTGGCGGGTACCACCGTTGTACATGTGAATGACCACTATATGCCTCTTGAATCCCTAAATACCGTACATTTAATTTGCTTGTTTCAAACACAGCTGGTCATTTAAAAGAATGCTAGAATAAGCTATTTCAAAGCATGTGTCTTTTGTTTGGAGGAGGTGATAAATACTGGCAGAGATCCAGCCATATATATCAAGTATGTGCTAGACATGCTATTTGAAATAATTTATATACTATGAGGTAGAACTTAGTCTTCTGAAAAAAAATTCATTAATTCATGTCAGACATTACTTAATTATTTGACAAGGTTTCTTTTGCAAGGACATTCATACCCTATTTTAACTAAGTGTTTCTCTAAGTGCACCAAAATAATGTCAATGATTTTCTTCCTTAGAGTTACTAATATAGGATCCTGATATGTATTGGGCTAATATTTTTTTTAAACCTGTAAAAATCTATGTTTCCTATAGGAAACAGTTGTGATGATTAAGGGTGTCTTGTGAAATAATAAGCTATCTTCAATGTGGGCTTAAGCAGATTTTATTTCAAGGATTCATAGAACTTACTGCTTGATTGATTTAAAGAGACACAAATATTCTAGAAGTAAATTGTTTCGTAACTTCCAGCATGACAAAGGCTTCTTGATTTCAGTGTGATATTTTATTGAAGTTTAGAAACACCCTTAAGATTTTTTGCTCAAGAGACATCTGCCTTCCTTGTAGAGTACCAGATGTCACCTCAGTTTGTCTGGACTGTTTTTTGTGCACTTTTTCCTTTCTTGTATTCAGTGAATTATCTGGCTAGTTGCTTTCTTGGTAGCTCATGAGGTTTTTGCATTGCAAAGGTAAGTATCAAATCTCCCTATAAGGGACCACTTAGAGTCCAGAGAGATAAGGACTGCTGGGGGCAGCATGTGGCCAGATTGTAGAAAATTCTGAAAAATAGAGTGTACTTTAAATCCCTTTCCTATAAATTTGTACTATGTTGCTGAGAGATGCCTGCACGGCAGCTAGTTGTGATTGTCTTTTTGAAGTTAAATATCTGAATCAAGTCAGGACAAGATGAATAAGGAAATTCTGATAGGCTTTGAACATGGGTGTTGAACATTTTGGTGTTTTGGGGACAGAAGTGGATCATCATATAATTTGTTGGTTAGATTAGACAGACATATTAAAATCTCAGTGTTTCAGTCTGGTGCCAGAGGTGGATATCTAAATCCCTCTTGTAAATCCGGTCTTTTGTGAGAAGAACACATGTATATTGAAGTTTATCATTATTTATAAACAAACAGAAGTAATTTTGACTCGGTTTATATAGAATCCCATTTGGTCTGGCCCTGTGTGGCACAATGATCACAAGAAATTCACTGAAATTAGTTGCATCCACAGTGGATTACATGTAGTTACCAGGCTTTCTTACCGATAGTTGTGTATGACTAAAACTTGATCAGAATTGTTTGTTCTGCTTGAATACCATAAAAACAAAGAAACAAAAAAACTCCCATGAAAGAAACTCATTTGCTAAAGTGTAATTTGAAAACATAGACTCTGATATTTTTAATATTATTGTATGTACAACCACTCTAACATAAAAAGTTATAGACCATAATTTTAGCAAAGACATTGTTGTCCTAAATTTTACCAGAAAATAATAATTTATAATACTACATCTTCAATACTACAACCACTACATCTTCCTTCTCTCTAGCTTTGTTGATTTTGAGCTGACTTTGCTCTAAAGGTCTGAAATATGCTCTCAAGTACTGGAACTTTTTTTTTAAATATATTTTGGCAGTTATTATTCATTTAATGGATTTTGAGCAAAAATTTAAATTAAGATCAATGACATCATGTCTCTTTTTTAATCCTTTAATCAGCAGTTTTACTGGGGGAAATCAAACACGGTGAGATTTGTCTTAGCAAAGGTTCTCATTCATTCATTCCCATCATCCATGTGACATAGGGTGAATATTTTGATCATTACGAAAATAATTGCATATGATGCTTTTTTCTTCTTTTTTCATCTGGAACAAAGCATCATAGATTCTGCTCACTGAGAAGCCAAAAAAGCCTGTGGCCTATTTTACTTGGTGTCCTGCCTCAGGATCCATGTTGCATTCATGATGATGAAACTGTGTATCACTACATGCGGATGGCCATCAAGTTGCTTTCTGGAATACATCACAGTTTATATATGTAAAATTTTTGATTCTGTATGGGGCAATATTTAAATTTTTAGTGATGAGCTTGACAACAGCTGACAGGACTATTTTCTTTTATTCTTACTCATTATGTCTTTCCTTTTCTGCAATTTCTGTTTCTCTTCATGTATTTTTTAATATTTGTTTTTTACCACATGTAAAAAAGGAAAATACTTGGAAATGTGAAACTTGAATTTGGTATCTTACCATTAAAGCTTACCAAGCCGTTAAAATCCTGCTTAAAAACATTTTCCTGAGTATGAGCCTATTCAACTTTAGCTATTTTGAAGACATTTGAGCAAAGACAGGAAGGAAGAAGTGACTCTATTTTTTGATAAGGAATGTCTCTAATTATTCAAGGACTAGCTATCATACATTCAGTTCATACTTTATCTAAATCAAAGGCATAAAAATTACAGATAGCAAACACTTTTACTTCCAACAGATTCCACCCAAGTACAGAATTCTGCCAAGATGCTTTTGATATCAATTAAGAATCATTCATCCATATTATTTGATGAATATTTTAATATTTACTTTCTAAAAATGATTTGCCCACCTGTCTTCTTTGCAGGCATACTTGAATTTCTAACCTGCTAGCGATAGTTTCAAGAAAGAAAGTGAAAAATTGTGATGTTCTTTGACATTTTATAAGGCTTTTGATGTTAATTCAGCAACAGTGAAAATTTCTTACTCATTTCTGAACAGCTGGGTTGAAATGCCAACCTGACATCACTGAACGGAATTTCTCATTTATGTCACTTAAACTGCATTTTTCTAGCTTGGTTTTGGTGTTGGCATTCCACAGTTTAAAAGAAGTACTTGTTTAATAGAATATTATCTGAGTTTTGAACAGAAATATTTTCAATAGTTTTCTATTATGGGTCCAGCATTATTATGTATAAATGTAATTTATGTTTTTCACTTTTAAATATTGCTGCCAGAAATAATCACAGAGATATGAACATAGACCTCTCTGTCTGGTAAACCTCTTTACTGGTAAGATTAGCTTTTTAACAAAATGCATGGGTTCCTGCTCTTTCTTTCAAAGTAGAATTGCAAGAAAAATAAGTGGAAGACGTAGCTCCGTGTAGGCTGACAGCTTCATTCCAAAAATAAATATAAATATATAATTCCATATAATATATAATTTTATATATTAGTTATATATTTGTATTTGATTGGTTCTTCACTGGATGCAATGCTATATCTCCCAAGAACTGTACTTAGAGCAGGGCTGAAGAGCTGAGCCCACTCTGCTCTGTCAGACTTTTGAGAGACGTGGGCAGGAAGAGAGCACAAAGTGAAGTTGGCCTTGCCCTCACCAAGTGTATTTACTGGGGATGGGAAGGATGTGAGGGGGAGCTTCCTCAGGTCAGGAAAGGAATTCCTGGCTGGGTGCATGCAGCTCATGCTGCCATGTGACCCCTGAGATTGGAAGGGAATGGGGACAGCTGTTCAAATGGAGGTGTCCAGCACACGTCTTCACCATTGCCTAAAAATCATGGGCTGCAGAAGTGTTTTTGTGACATGTGAAATAGTTCAGATGGCTGAATTTGGACCATGAATAGCAACATTTTTCTTGCCTTTTCCCTTCAGAATTCTAAGAGAAGAATGTGAACATTTTTTTTCTTGTTTTTTTTTTTTTCTCCCCCGCCCCCGCAAGAAGGATGGAAATGCCCTTTTTTCAGGATCTAGGCTCCTTTGCCCAGGAATGAAAAGTGTCTGGAAGCCTCAAACCTGTCATGGTTTCAGACACGTCTCTCCCTGCTGGCTGTAGCTAAGCAGCTATGTGATAACTTCAGGCAGGTCCTTGCTCTTTGTTCATCATGCAGTTAGCTTCACATCTGTTCTGGGACACAAATCACACCTTTTGCATAATTTAATACATTTAAATATCTAATAGAAGGTTCTGGATCGAACCTGGAGACAGATGCCTAAAAATTAATGCTAATCTTTAGCTCTAATACTTAGTAAAAACAGCTGTCAACTTGCAAAATGAGGTGATAGTTTGGTCTATGTCCAAGTGGACAGAATTCAGCCACCAAAGTGGTGTTACATTTTGCACGTTTTTAACTCTCTGAGGCTGCGGACAAAAACCATAAGCAACTTTTTTACTAACTGAATTCTACCCTCTGCATGAAGTAAAATTTAAAGCATATTGAGAAGAATTTTTGTACTTTCACTGCATTTGGAAGCATCAAATTGTACTCATGTTGAACAAACATACTACTAGAAAATAAAGTATTTCATGCTTAAGTAGATAATAAAAACAGTATGTAAACTGTTATTCATATTGACACAAGATATGTTATACATATTTAGCTACTTTGATCTATTTCAACAAAATATAGTTCATTATACTTTCTTATTACTGATGTGGTATTAAACAAATTAGTTAAGATATTGAGCAGAAGATTTAAGGTTCAATTTCAGCAGGGATTAAAAAGAAATCAGAACCTATTTTTTACCAATCTCAAGTAAAGCTAATTTGAAAGCCCAGGAAATGGGGGGTTAATTTTCAAATTTCTCTAAGGTTGAACATATCCTGGGCAGATGCAAAACAGCTACTTTGACAGTTTGTTGTCCTTGTTTTATTTCTTTTTGCCTGCCTTGCAGACTAGGAGGTCAAGAGAAATATAAATCCTAAAATCTCTAAATTAAAAGCTTCTTTAGAGATGACGGCCCTACAAATTGTGCCTGTACACAAATAAAAGTTTTTCATAATGTATGTACATATTTTCTTCCTTTTCAGTTCTTCAGATGGCTTTCATAATTGCTGATATTGCCAATGTGTTTCACTTTTAATAGGACTTCTTGATTAATCCTTTTTGTTCAGCATGCTGTTCTTCTATATTTCATGATGATGACTTCCATGATTGTGGAATCCACTTAATGAAATGAAGATTTGGAATCTTATTCTGGTGGATATAATTAATTAATTAGGGAATGAGTGTGAAAATTGGAATGGTGGGAGTTCAAATTAGCTAACTAAAATTAGAGGCAGTTGGCACCTCAGGATTTCAAGCATTATTTTCAGATAGGATGTCTGAAATGTGTTAGGAAGTTTTTGTTTGTTTGTTTTGAAATTTCAGTCTCATCTCCTGGTGTTTATATTATTTTATGGCATATTAATGTCAGTATCTATATACTGATATAAATAAGAGCTACTGGTCTTATAAGCTCTAATAAGGGCTATGCTGCAGGAGAGATGATCTACAACCTATATTTCAATAAGGGCTGAAAAGAAAATACTGATCATACTATTAACTAGTTTGTAGCTAATACCACTGGGAAAAGAAGACAAGTTTTGGGCATAAATCCTTTTGTGGGACTGAAATAGAAGCACAAAACTCAAGATGAGGCTATATTCTCTGATTTAAAGTAGATAATTGTCTGGAAAAATAAGATAATTGGCATAAACAAGTTATAAATAACAGGAAGAAAGAGCAAAGTGTACATGTCCTGGAGAAAGCAGAGAAAGAAAGAAGGAGGGAGAGAGATAATTTATAAACTGTGGAACATTCAGGTTGGAAAAGTAAGAAGAGATTGTTACTAGAGCTGTAAAATATTTCTTGATCCTGTGGTCTCCTATCCAAGACACTAATATGGAAGCTAAAATTTATTACACTACAGTTAACCAAAATATAATTTTTTTTTTGTTTTGTCTTTTTTTTCTTTCATTCTCTCAAGAGTGGAGTAGAAAGGATTTGGCTCTTGGTATAGAAACATTATTTCTGAATATAACTATGAAAAAGGGTTTTAATAATCCAGGAAAGTGGTTGCTAGCTACATTTTTTGCTCTTCCACAAAACATCTATTCCAGTCAGTTTTCAAATGAATTAAAAAGCAACGGGAAAATGGGATATGAGAAATCCAGTGAGGCAGCCAAATACCTTCCCAGAGTCCCATTTTTTGTAGTATTAAGTATCCCAGTATTTATCATTCTAGGGATGGGGGAGAGAAATCAAAAAAGTTCATGTTCAAGTTACTTTTTTTCAGAAATTTAAAATTTAAATTTCCAGATATTCCAGGCCTTTTTTTTTTTTTTTTTTTTTTTTTTTTTTTTTTTTTTGGCTTGTGGGTTATGGATAGCTGCTCTATCTGCTGTCTGCTTGTCCTATTAAATATTTTGACAAATTAATATAGTGCTGAGGCTCTTTTGTTCAGAGCAGGACTGTTTAGAATTTTTAAAATAGGACTATTCATGAAGTACTGAAATATAATGGCAGATTGAAGTTCCACGAGAGTGGGTTTATTTCCTCTGCAAAAGTAAGCAGAAAAATTATCCTCTGGAGAAGAACACAGAAATGGAAGAGAGAAACATACTGCAAGGAATATATGATGTTTCCTGCTGAAATTATATTAGTGAGACTTAGTATCCTGTGTAAGAACAGTACCAGACTTCACAGGACACTAAGACCAGTCCAATGACTTCAGTGTATACCAGGGATAAAGGAAAATGGAGATCTTAATAACAGGAAATTAGGAAGGGTGCCTGACATGACAATATAGAACCTGTTTCAGTAGCTTATAACTTTCTCAAAGTGTTTATTATACATTGCCAGACTGCCTCATGGTGAAATGTTCCAGAAAACCTCAAAGTAGTTAAGCTGTTTTCTAGAATACAATTGGGTAAACTAAGTTACATTTTATAGTTATATAAAATCTTTGGCTTTTAGTAGTACCTGTAGCTCATCCCTTCCTTCCACAAATCTGAAGAAGATTTGAAACTTGGCAGCATTGCCTTTCCTGTCAATAATGCGATTTTTATGGAATCCACTCCATTAACACTTCAAAAATCCCAGCTTGCATATGCTCAGAAAATAGCCTATTTCTTTGCAGTAGAAATACAACCACTCCCAAGCTTTTCTCAGCTTTTCCTGCTGACCTGCACCAATATATTTATCCTGAAAAATGGTAGCGTTTACTCTCCTTTCTGTAGATTACAGAGGCAAAGTTAGACTCATGGCCACTAACTGATATTTGGACCAAGTTGAAGCCAGATTATGCAATTTCCTCTCCTTGTATTTTCAGCGATCCCTGCACTTGTGGCTAATATACTTGTTCACGAGTATATTAGCCAATACAAGCATCCAATAAGGACAATAACCTAACCAGAAAGAGGATGACCGGGACTAGGAATTGCCAGGAAAGAAACCTCTATTCTTAAATCAGGTGAGGGAAGAAGCTGAAAATAGTTGAGGAAAAATGACTGGAAAAGGAATTCTGGAGTAGGTTATGGAAAATATTCAATTCATGCAATGACTGGACATGGAGAATGGACTTGAAATCAAAAGGAGGAGAGTGAAGACGTTAAGCACACAAGGGGAAGTACTGGGAGCTTGTAATAGGTCCAGATTGCTTTATATTCAAAAGCGGACAGTTAATCTGTTATCTCTCAGTATTTTGCATACTTGTTTAGACATTGCAACTTTGGGTGCAATCAGCATGGATAGTGAAAGGATGATCATTCACTCTTTCATGAAAGCTTGTCATCAGGCTTTTTTGTTCAAATTAGACTCATGCACTGGCAAATAACTATTTGCATTTTTGTAAAGATCTGTAACTACAGTTAGTACAACTGTGGCTTACTAGTTTAACAGTATGTAGCTATATAATCCTTAGTGCAGCAATAGCAAATACAGCTATGGTTTAGCAAAACATAGCTGTTGGACAACTACAAAACCACAAGTAATCAGCAACAGTCAGCAACTACAGCAATTGAATATGAGAGTGACAGTGGATCATATGACAATGTTACAAGATCGCTTTGAACAAGAGTAGTAGATAGCTACAACAAACCTAATAATCAAGGAAATGGTAATGACAGTCATCCCCAATTCCCTAGGTTCTCCTGAGCCACTTAAGTCAAAAAGACCCCTCTATTGGTCCTGTGAATCTATTTTGGGGGCACAGGGCCACCCAGTTTGGTCCACTGAAGTGACCTGGAGAAGGTCGTTGCTTCTGTAGCAGTTGATCTTCTTCTGATTCCCAGCAGGACTGAGCTGCTTCTGCAGTTCTCACTGTGGTAGTTTTTCAGGTTATTTTTTATCCTTTCAAGATCCTATTGCCTTCAATTTTCCAGAGTGATGGTTCATCATTTCTCCTGAGTCAGATTCTTAATCCAGTGATGCTGACCACTGTATCACCCAGTGCTTGCCCTGCAGATCTTCTCCTAGTTCTTCAAAACTGGCTTGAAGGTCATTCTCTTCTTCTGCGGCAGTAGTCTTGGCTGTACTGCATTACTGCATTATTTTGCCTATGTTTTATTTATTGTGTTAGATCAGCAGTTCATTGGTTTAGCAATTCCACTGAGGTTTATAGATAGTTTGAAGCCTATCTATACTAGATCAATTGATCTATACTAGATCTATACTTGACTAGACACTAGATCTATACTTGATCTATACTAGTATAGATCAATTGATCTATACTAGATCAATTCACTTAGTTTTCTGTCTCACCACAAGGAATAATAATCATTTATGCGAAGACTTAGCAAAATCATATCAAGACTGATCCAGGCTTAATGTTCTCCTTTTCCATACTATGGGAGCTAGCAATAAGTGATTTCTGTTCACAGTGACAGTAGTTTGTGCTAAGGCCTGTCTCAGCTCAGTGGCTTCCTTGCCTGGCAATGGATCTGACATGATTTTGTTGTCATTAACTTAACTCCTACTCACAACCTTCACAATCTTAGGGACTAAGGTTAGCGTTATTGTTTGAATTATATCTTACTTTAGTAATGCTTCACAGAAGCATTGGGCTTCTGAAGTTGGCTTTAAAGTATACAGCGCATTGATAGCATGACAGGAGATTTGAAGTGATTAGTTTTTTTTTTCTCATTTTTTTTAAACATGTATTTGAACGCTTGCTGTCAGAAATGAAATAAATCTATTTTTTTAAAAATGGAATAAGGAAAAAAAATTAACATAGAGTAAGAGTGAAGAAATGAGAATCATGAATAATGAAGAAAAAAGATAGGAAAATTGTAACAGAAACAGATAAAATCCTGCCTTGGCACAGCAGTTGAACTTTTCGAATACGGTGCAGGAGGGATGGAGTAGGATGTGCAGGAGCAGAAATAACATTCTACAGAATGGATGATATATAAAGTGTAAGAATATTAAAATATTGTGGTAAATAATGCAATGGGGAATCAGTGTGGACAGAAAAACTATATATTCTGAAAATACCAGTGGAGTACTCTGATTATAGCACTAAGCTGGTAATCAGAGCAGTATATTTAAATAGATATATTATATAATATATTATTAAAAAAAAGAAATGAAGTGAGATTAGAGAAGTTGAAAATTATGACAAATAGTGAAAAGTATCATTTATCTACGTATAGACTGGTGCAGTTCTTCATGAAGATGAGGTATAGAAATTATATTTTTGAACACATTTAACTACTATTTCATAAAATACTTTTTACAACCCAAAATGAAAGATGCTGCTCTGCATTTCATCTTGATTGGAAAGCTTTAGTGGGGATGGTGCTCTCTCATCGTGATCATGGTGCAATGAATAAAGCTTCATGTAGCCAGAAAGAAAAAGCCAAATAAATGCTGGTACTGTTTGCACTTCTGTTAAACCAAAAACCGTCAGATATCTTGATCCAGCAAAACCAGCTGCCTCATTGACTAAATCACGTCTACAATAGTGCCATTTACAAGACAAAACATGCAGTCCATTCAGCCCATTATTCTGCTTTGGACAGTGCTATTAAAAGATCTTATTTAAGGAGAGAATATGAGCAGGGTGCTGTCTCCAATCTGTTGTCTTTATACTTCTGTTCCCTGTAGTATGTGTTTCTGGACCTGTGGTCCACAGATTTAACTCATCCCTTTGTAAACATCTGATACTATCTGACTTCCCATCCTCCAGTGGTAACTGCCTCCAGACAAGTTCTCTGCTCACTGTGTAAAGAAATACTTTCTTTTAATCTGCTTAAAGATGATTTCCATGCTAGTTTTGATAGCTTTCCTTTAGTTCTAGCACTGTGGAATTTGGGGAATAACATCTCTCCATTCACCTTATTCACTGCTTTATGATTTTATCAATCTCAAGCATAATCTCTCCAAAAAATCTGGTCCCCAGCCCTGTCAGATTTCCCTTCAAACTAATGAATATCAGGGTTTTTACTCTCCTCATTCTCTTGTCTTTCTCTCCACTTTGACTGCCATTCTTCAGATGACAACTTGGTATGTGTTAGGTATGGTAAAAATTATGGTTTCTCTTTCATTTCTTGTTACTCCTTTAATGACACCCAACATTTTGTTGGCCTTTTTGGCTGCCATAACATGTTATGCAGATGGCTTCAAAGGACTGTAACTTACAATTTCAAGCTTTCTTTCCTGATTTGCAACTGTTGATTCTGGATGCAGTGTGCTGTAATCACAGCTTAGACCATTTTTCCCAAGGTGCCTTACACTACAAGTGTCCACACTGAAATTCAAGTGGCACTTTGCTAATTACTTGCTCATTTTCCAAGTCTTTTTTTTTTTTTTTTGGGCATTGCTCACCATCAAGGTGGCATTTGAACACTTGAAATACCTTAGCATCACCAGCAACTTAGGGATTTCACTCTGCCTCCTTCTTTGGGTGACTGACGAAAATTTTGGAAAAAATGGGTCTCAGCATAGCTACCTAGATGACCTATTGCTTATTCCTCTCCATCCTGAAAAGTGACCAGTAAGCCCTGCTTGCATCTAGCAAAGAACAGGAAAATACCTCTCTAAGCCATCATGGTACTTGCAGTACAGATAAGGCAGTAAATGACAGAGGAAGAAAGGCTGTCATGAATGTTGCCTGCAGTGACCTTGTTCTGGGATGGCTCCAGGATATGCCAGACTTCAGCAGACTATAGAGATGAACAAATAAAGCATAAGGTTTGTCAGAAAATTAATTTTGCCAAAATAATGTGGTCATAGAGCATATTTTTGAATGATTATCCTTATTCTCAATTAATCTAGCAGGAGTAGAATGACTTTCACATAGGTGCTGGCCTGCTTTTGGAAGGACAAAATATAGTTTTGTAAACAAAATATAATTTTGTTTATTTTAGAGAAACAGCTGTCCAGAACTGACCATTAACACCACAAAACTTATGCTTGGAGGGAGGTGCACAATAATTTGTAAGGTGATTTGCTTGGCTCAGCAAAGCTTGTTACAGAGATATGAATGGTGCAACAACAGATAACAAAAACATTATTCCACAAAGATGCACAATAGTCCTTGTCTTCAGGTAGGTAGCAGCAGATTGGCTTTTTCCTTTCTTTCCAGGAAGGGAAACATGTTTGCTATCACAGTTGGTCACTTCTACAGACTTATTGAATTAGCCCTACTTTTATGAACCTTGTTTGTACATGTTAGCTAGAAACTACACCTTTGCAAGACACAGGACTTTTAAAGTCATTTCATCAGATAATGGTCTTCCATCTGCTTCTGAGAATTTCAGTTACATTCTGTTTTCTACGCCATACCTTAACAGATACAATGATTTTAGGAGAATATTCACCAATCGGTTTTTAAATATACTTTTGATAGATCTTTAGGAAGAAAATTCAAAGTTGTCTAGAAACTAATTTTGAATTTTTTCAATGATTTCTGCTGATTTTACAGATACTTTTTGTATTTGAATTTTTGAAACTGTTCAGAAACTTTATTTTAGCTAATCAGAAATTTCCATTTGTGAAAACACTTGCATCTTACTCTGCATTATGCTTACTATAGATGAATAAATAATGACTGTGAAACTGAATTAACAAAAGCCAGTGACAATATTTGCTTTGACATTACTGCAAACAAATCTTTTGAACTTAAAAAATGACCACATATTATCTTCAGCAAGGCTCACCCTTTAATATTTAAGTATTGTTTTTCTAGATGTAGTACCAAAAATGTTGAAAGGCCTCAGGGTACATTCTGAAACACAAGCTAGACTATTTATGTCACCATCTTAAATGTAAGTTAGGTACATTGACACATTGACAGGCATCATCATTTATTTTTTTTTTTGGTTGTATATGTGAAATAGTCATACTCTTAGTGAAACTTCATAACCATTCATGAATTTCAATATCTGACATTATTAAAAGGGTCATTGTTAAATTTGTTTCAGGAAACAGAAGTCCTTTATTAATGCACAATCCAAACTTTTTCAGTCAAAAATGTGAATGTGGTTAGCTCTTTAATGGAATGACACAGAGTAGAAGTGCAATAAAATCCATATGCTTGTCATCCCAGAGAACACTGTGTCAAAAACAAGTTTTGAAAACAAAAATAAAGGCCATTTTAATTACTGTATTTGTGGTTTCTCTCTCTCTCCTTTCTTTTTTTTTTCCCTCTCTCTATTTACACTGTGTTTACATTGTGTAACTCTGCAACTCCTCTTGAAGAAGCAAGCTTCTTACAAAACAAAATGAGGCTGAAGGGAGATCTTCCCCTTCGAATTATCCACCTGCTCCAAGTATGGTTGAGTGTAGGAGTCAGATGATTTCATTTTGAAAACTGACACAAAATAGAACCTGGGATACGCTATCTTGGCTCTCCATCCCGTGTTTCCTAGGCTTCTGATCCAAGTTCAAAAGTAGTCTTGTAGCACAGATATATATTGAATAGTTGCAGCAACTTCAGTGTTGCAGTGATTGCATCTTCAAGGATTTATTTTTATTTGTATTTTCACCAGGCCAAAGAATAATTGTTAATATTCATTATGCAGTACAGGTGGCATAAAAGACTTTAGCAAAAAATGGATTAAGAAATTCTATAAAACTTTTAAAATTAAATTACTTTCTATATTCAGTTCATAGCAGAACCCTGAAAATAATGGAAATAGGAATGAATATCCAGGAAAGGAATGACAGAAATCCTTAAGCCTGCATCACTGTCAAGACAAGAGTCTGTGGCTCTGCCTCCTAAGAGTTTCTCTTTCATTTTCTGTAACTTGACAATAATCTGCTGAAGTGAACCCATGCAAATTTTGTCTTTAAACATAGTACTCCTGCTGCTGGGTATTCTGCAAAAGATATAGCATCTTTCTTTCATGTTTATTGTATGAATTTAGGTACAAGCTTAAGAAATTCAATTTTGAAATATAAAATTAACAATTTAAGAAATAATTTAAAATAATTTTTTTTTCAGCCCAAATAGTTGTTTTCTGAAAGAGGCATTGAATTACTCCAGCTGATTTAAATGTATACCTTCAGCAATATAAAAAGGAATCATTCTTCTTTTTCTCCTTTACTCTCCCTTCCCCATGTTTTTGCTCCAATGTTTCTTTGTATTTACAGCAGAAAGAGTCAAGGAGGATGTGAAGAATACAGTTTAACATACTGGTAGATGCAGAAAGGAACAAAGAAAGTGTTGTGAGGAAGAGAAATTTGAAAAAGATGCATTCCTTCACTTGCTTTGGGCTTATGGAAGATAAATAAAGCTTCATGTAAAGAAATGAGGAAAACAAACAAACAAAATAAAAGGAAAAATTTTTAGAAATTAGTCATAGTCACTAGAAGTTAGTTGTATAACTGTATAATAAGAATGTCTGATGAGTTCTCTTCCACTTAAATATATATATATATAAAATGGGCATCTTCACATCTTCAGCTCTTAGTCTGAATCAAAAAGGTACTGACTCATTCCATTTCTATAGGAAATTAAGATTTCCTAACTTCAGTTATTCTTTCTTTATCCCTTCACCAACTGTATTGAAAATGGATACACTGACAGAATGACCAGAAATGAACATGGGATTTGACCGATACCACTTCAACAACAACACATGATGTTCATAAGAGACAGAATGGAAAAAAACATTCAAATAAAATTAGTGTGACAGGTTGTAGCTGTAATACTTCAAGACACTAAAATATGAATGCTTGTTATATTCTTAGGGCAAAATACACTTTTACATTTTTCAAGACACTAACTTCTCTATTTTTGTGCCTCTTTAGTGATTCTCAGTATCAACTCCAAATTCATATTCAGTATGTTTCTTTTAAAGCTTCCAAGATTTTCAAATTTAAATTAAGTTGGAACATATATGTTTCTCATTACTCCTAGATGTCTGAAGTTGAAAAGCATTCATACAGCCCAGATACAACCCAGTTTTCTAAGTCACACAGGTGCAAAGCAGCCACAGGCTATAGCAATGTGTCTCCTCTTCCTGACAGCCACACAGTTTCCTACCACCTGTTTCAAACACTGATGAAATACTTCCTGATCTAAGCAACTTCCTCTTTGATGCTTGTGTTTGAAAATGGAAGCAGAAATTCTCACAAATAAAGTCATAGATACAGTTTTCCATTATCTACAAGTCTATGGGATTTTTCATCTAATTCTGGAAGGAAAATATTGAGGTTGCTGACCTAGTGGTCATATCTTGTACAGTGAATGCAAAATTCTGTTTCTCATCTTTTTTTCCTTAGAACTAGAAAAGCTTTGCACTTCCAAGTTTTGGCTACGAGAGGAAGAGAAATTGCCCAAATCCAGCAATTAATATGCTGTTCTTGTGCTTTTTTGTGGGCTGGTTGGAAACAGGAAGTACCAAGAATCTGACAAAGTTTCCTGGCCTTCCAGCACTTCTAACCTAGTTCTGCAATGCTAGGAAATTCTACTAATTCTGATAAGCATAACAAATTATTTATTCCATGTTCATGCAAACCTCTTTACCTAGAGAGTCACTCAGCATTTCTCGTAAAAGACTTGATTTGCATATTTAAAAAAAAAAAAAGTTATGAATTAAACCCAAAGTTTTAACTTTTCTGAGTGATTTATGAGTTTGGCACCAAATTCTTCTATATATGTTCCAAAATTATTTACATAAAGCAGTACTGTGTGTGACTTTTTGTGAACTAGAAAAAATAGCTTTTTTTTTTTTTAATAGTTGACTATCAAAGGCAGAAAAGAAATAATAAACATCTGCCTATTAAAAAGTGCATTCGTTAGCTTTTGCAAGTGCAAGGTTCAGTTTATTTCATGTTGCTTTAATTGTAAACAAATAGAGATCAGAAGAAACCAGCAGTGCCTGTGGGTTTTTCTTAGTGTGGCCCTTACTGTGATTTGGCTATTGTCAGAAAGAAAAGACTGAGATAGGAAACAGACGGACTAAAGGAGTATATCATGTATTTTAATAAAAAATTGGTGTTTTGCACTATCATGTGAGCAAACATAATTAAAGTGAGGTGTGCTTATCTATTTCTTTACAGCATGAATGTAATTTTCTGAATATGCTGTGTAATTTGTCAAAGACATAGGTGTAAAGGAGGTTTTAAGTGATTACGGTAAGCAAAAAATGTCCTCTGAATGTCTCTCTCTAAGGAGAACAGTCAAGTATTCAGGAACCAAAAGAGAATCCATTCCAGTCATAGGATTCAGAATTCAGAGAGAGATAGAAAAGGACAAAAACAAAAAAAGACCAAAAAAAGACAAAAGTGAGATGATGAATATGCATCTGTGTAGGAGAATAAGGAAAGATCTAAGAAAATGAAAATATGGTAAAAGTCCTTGTAAACAGAGTGAAGGACTGATGAAATGTGAGACAACAGTCAGGTGGAAATTAGAGAAAACAGCACAAAAGAGAAACAGGATCCAAAGATACACATTATATAATGAGGTCCCTGTTAGCTAAGGAGAGAGAAAATATTGGAAGGCAAAAGGAATAATAGCGTGGTCACAGAAGAAGGAAGAGGAGAAGTAAGTGGAAGGAAAAGTTTATCTCCATTGAATGTAAAGTGGACTTTTACTTAAGTGGGTCCTTCAGTTTAATAATTAGGAAGAACCTCTGTCAACATTATCTACAAGAGAGCCTTATTGAACCTAGCTGCACATTGTGTAGTCAGTGTACAGGGCATGCTGGCTAACTCTGGAAGGAACTGGTGGTGTGAGGTCACCTTATCACCAGTACTCTTAGCAGCCAGGAAAACCTTTTCCTGGGAGGGCCAGAAATGATCAAGACTGTTTGCGGCTTTGGCCTCCTTTGCAGTGCTAGTAAACGTTGTAGAAAAGGTAGAAGGCATGCAAGTTGCAACTTAACAGCAAAATCATAGAATCACAGAAACCTTAAGGTTGGAAGGGACCTCTAGAGATCATCTAGTCCAACCCCCCTGCACACCCAGGGTCACCTACAGCAGGTGGCTCAGGACGGCGTCCAAGCGGGTTTGGAAGATCTCCAGAGAAGGAGACTCCACTACCCCCCTGGGCAATCTGTTCTAGTGCTCTGTCACCCTCACCGTTAAGAAATTTTTCCTTAAGTTCCTGTGGAACTTTTGATGCTTTAGTTTGTGGCTGTTTCCCCTTTTCCTAGTGGTGGCCACCATTGAAAAGAGGCCGGCCCCATCCTTCTCACTGCCTCCCTTGAGGTATTTATATACACTGATGAGATTCCCTCTCAGCCTTCTCTTCTCCAGGCTGAACAGGCCCAGCTCTCTCAGCCTTTCCTCACAGGGCACATATTCCAGGCCCCTGATCATCCTTGTAGCCCTGCGCTGGACTCTCTCCAGCAGTTCCACATCCCTCTTGAACTGGGGAGCCCAGAACTGGTCACAGTACTCCAGGTGTGGCCTCACCAGGGCTGAGTAGAGGGGCAGAACCACCTCCCTCGACCTGCTGCAGACGCTCTTCCTAATGCACCCTAGGATCTCATTGGCCTTCTTGGCCACAAGGACACACTGCTGCCCCATGGCCAACTTGTTATCCACCATGACGCCCAGGTCCCTCTCTGCAGTGCTGCTCTCCAGAAGGTCAGTCCCCAGCCTGTACCGGTTACTGGGGTTATTTTTCGCCAAGTGCAGGACCTTGCACTTGTCTTTGTTGAATTTCATAAGATTTCTCATTGTCCAACTATCCCTTTCGATGGCAGTGCAGTCCTCTGGGGTATCAGCTACTCCTCCCAGTTTGGTATCATCAGCAAACTTGCTGAGGGAGCACTCTGTGCCTTCATCCAGGTCATTGATGAATAAATTGAAGAGGACTGGGCCGAGGACTGACCCCTGGGGGACCGCTAAACACAGGCCTCCAACGCCACTGCCTCCTCCGCGCCACTGATCACCACTCTCTGAGCTCTGTCATGTAGCCAGCGGTTAATCCACCTCACTGTCCATTCATCTATCACACACTTCCGGAGCTTGCCCAGAAGGATGCTGTGAGGGACGGTGTCAAAAGCCTTGCTGAAGTCAAGGTAGATGACATCCACCGCTCTCCCCTTATCCATCCAGCTTGTCATTCCGTCATAGAAGGCGATCAGGTTAGTCAAGTAGGATTTCCCCTTGGTGAATCCATGTTAACTAGTCTTCACCACCTTCTTGTCCTCCACATGCCTGGAGACAACTGCCAGGATGAGCTGTTCCATCACTTTTCCAGGGATGGAGGTGAGGCTCACTGGCCTGTAGTTGCCTGGGTCCTCCCTCTTGCCTTTTTTGAAGACTGGCGTGACATTGGCTTTCTTATAGTCCTCCGGCACCTCCCTCGTTCTCCAGGACCTTTCAAAGATGATGGAGAGCTGCTTAGC
>VZSV01000076.1:3240865-3252732 GCA_013398735.1 Nothocercus julius | reverse complement strand
AGAGGAGGAAGGCGCCAAAGACAAAATAAATGACCTTCACTTTTAGCATTGTCACAACATCTGAAAAGCTGCTGATTTTCCTTTTTTTCTAGAAACTTTTCTAGAAAGATGAAAACTATTAGAGTAATTATGACACGTTTTCAGAACTACAGGCCTCTAAGGATATTAAAAATAGTGTTGAAGAACTGAATAAAATGCAACACAGCTGAATAAGCTCCAGCCAATTCAGGGAAAAGTTTAGAACAGGGAGCTAAAAGATATAGCAAGCTTGTTCAGTTTTAATGCTGATACATATTTTGCCTATAAAATGCATACAAGTTAGCATTACAGTCCTTTCAGGTTCCAGATTCACACATGTGTAAAGCTCTCACACAATGATAGCCTCCTTCTATAGGACCATGACAATTTATTCACTGCTCAGTACTTGGTTTTTAGCACTTGAACCAGATCATGGAAAAAAAATGATTTTGAGAGTAAATAGTTAATTCTCACAAACAATATGGAAACTGAGAGCAAAGGCACACAAACTAAGTGTGCCAAGGTAAACTATAGTTCAATCACTTTAAATTCTGAATTGCACTAAGTCGTTTCAATACAAGAATACAGCAGCAATTGTAGTCAATTGTAAAAATTAGAAAGTCCAAATACCATGTTGTGTGGCCTGCTGATAGCTTTGCTGGAACTAGATTTATGAGTCTAAAACTTTATCAGTTGCGACATGGCAAATATAAAGGCCATTGGCCTTGATTTGAATCCTCTGTTTGCAATAACCAAATATTTATACAGTCATCAGCTCTCAGTTGTGCTAAATATTTATTAAATTATTTCCATTGTCATCTTAATTTTAGTGATCATTAAAAGAAAGCACAACTAACCTTCTTTTCCTGGGCAAGCCACATGGCCTTTTACAAGGTACATGAGTGCTGTTGAGTATCACGAAAGTTGGCAGAATCTGGCTCCAGGAAAAGGTAGGACACATTTGCAGACACCTTAGTATTTGACTTAGGAGCAGCAGGAGGGGTGTGCAGATGTTCTGTATCTGGTTACCTTACTTTAACCTAAATTGAAATTGAAGAAAGGAAAACAAGCTTAGCTAAGAGAAAGCAACTGTTGCTTTTCCAGGATCATGTAAAATGTTCAGACCTGCCATATCCAGTCTGCAAGTTGGCTCACTCAAAGCAGGCAGGAGACAAAGTGTAGAGCAGATCAATTACTACAAGAACGAGCTTAAATAGTGTACATACTGAACATACAGACTGTGTAGTTCCTAGTGCAGGGGAAAGGAGCCGTCTAAAAGTAGAGTTTTCTCAATTTAATATTCTGTCACTGAGAATTCATTCTTCAGTTATTCCTTTATTATCATAATATGATAATAATAGTAATAATGAAGATAAACATGCAGTCCCAATTCTGTTCATTACTCTATTTATTAAACAGGAAAATACAATTTATATAATAAGGAAAACAACTGTTGCAACCGGAATGATTACAGAATTATGTAAGGAATAAGAATTGGTCATTTCATTAATTTTAACAAATGTCTGAAACAAGCCATTCAGTCACTTTTCTCATCCTGTGAAAAACAAAGGTCTCAAATTTGCAAAGCCAGGTTCAAGTTTATTGACTCTAGAGGTTTACTCAATCAGTTTATTTGCTGAATATTTGCTGAATATTGAAGTCTGTACCTGCAAACAGTTCTTATCAGGTAGGATTGTCCTATGCATTACTCTTAGTCAATTGGACAGTTAATGTACTTAAGACTGTAGAAGCTGGAAGCAAATTCAGGATGATAAAGTTTACTATTTTAAATTATTAGCTCTTTTAAGAAAGGAAAAAAAAAAAAAAATCTCTCCAAACTGATAAAACCATTGATTTTTAGACATTCTTTCTTTGGGCCTCTTTGTAATCCCAGCAACAGTCTTGAAACTGTGTTTGAATGTGTTGGATGGCAGCTCTTTGAATTAGTTTGGAGGACTTAGAGACAAGCAAAACATCTTGAAAAAATATGTACATTCAACTCTCTTTTTATAGACCTCCTTTTTGCATTCAAATTGCATTCAGAGTGATTTAGTCTTTCCTTTTTTATGTTGATATTCTCATTTTAGACATAATTGTTGCAAAGAATATATAAACAGAACCTCATAAATATTACGGTAGCAAGCTACTGGATCCACCACAAGGTCATGTACTGTGTTTGCCCTGATGTTCAAACAAATCAGTCATACAAATAATTGTATGCTTCCAGATAGAATCAGTGGTTCTGTATTTGTGAAGAACATAATAAATGCTCAAGTAAATGTTCAGATGTAAAGCACAATTAATGACAAAAGGACCGATTATGAGACTGTCTTACCAGATAATGGTACTAGAGGCCTTTTAGTCATTATCAAGAATGCTTGGCAAGCTTTTTTAATTTACATGTAAAAATGACTCCTCATTCTTTTCTTCCCTGTCCAAGCTTGGGAAGAGGATCCTGGTTGAAACAAAACAGTCTGTGAGAAAATGAGAAAAAACCCTCAACATCTGAAGCAAAACCATAACTGCAAGTGCTTAATATTTTCTCCAGGCAAGACAGCCAAACCTTTCCCACTGCAGGTTTGATCCTGCTTTAGGGATCATTTACAACACACATGAGATTCATTAATTATCAGCAAAGGATTGGACAAAACAGTTGTCAATAGAAGTAGTCAATAAGAAGGATTTGGGGATTACTTGAGAAAACTTGGAAGAATCCAAGTTAGTTTAAGTTTATAATTTTGTTACTTTTTACCCAGTGTTCAGCCTCAGAGGAGGTTTTTCTTCTGTCTTGCTTAAAATTTTGGCTGAGACTCTCTTTTATAAGAAATTCTGCTGTACCCAGGAACATGTTGCCTAAGCCTGTCAAACCAGGTCAAAAACTTATAAAAATGTGTTATCCTCTGTAACCAAAATATATCTATAATCTCAGCTGGGAGCATTACACTCTGCAGATAGTGCTGCAGAGCAGTTGCTGGAAATGCATTATTGACATTTGGGAGATTAAAACAGAATCACAAATGCTGCAATATGTGTGAGGAAACTTAGGATATGCTGACAGTAGCAGTGCTCCCATATGTTCCATTACTTTCCGTCAAAGGCTTTACAGAATTGCATTCATCAAAATGCAGATCAGCTGGAAAAATTTCCTCCATTATTAGTCTTTCCCTAGGAATTTCATAACTCTTGCTACTACTGCTTTCACAGTATCAGTAAACAATCTTTTGATCTCTTGCCTCAGAAGAAAATGAATCCACTTCTACCTCTACTAACAGTCCTCGTATTTTCTATGCTTTTGCATGTATATGAACATAATAAGCCTAACTTGAGGTTTTTGACTTTTTTTTAAAATGTAAATAGCAAATAATTAATCACCAGTCCTAGACTTAGCGCAAATGCTTTTCAGTTAGAAACAGCCGTTTCAGTTAGAAATGGCTGCCTACCATTAGATGAAGGTGACAATGACCTTGCTTAGGGCTTTCAAAAAAACAGTAGCAGCTTTCTTTTTCAGTGGTTACCTCTTATGCTGGCCTAGGGAAGGAATCTCTAATCTTTTACTTCTGAAAGTGGTCAGAATTTTCAGATGGGGGAATTTTGTTAAATCAAGTTAAAGGTAGAAATGTTTAAGGATGGGGAGAAAAATTAACCTCTGTAGTGTTTTGTCCTAATTACAGGTCATGAGAAATTTTGTATTTGGGAGAAACTGAGGATAAGAACATAGTATAAGTTATCTTCCACTTGCAACTGGAATGATGATGTATTAGCATCACAGTCTGAAAATTTCCTGAGGAACAAATCGTATAGATATTCTGTGCATGGTACTGTAAGCTGGACAAATACTTGTTATTGTGACCTCAAGTCAGCTGACATCTCCAAAATGTAGCTTTAACATACATCACAAATTATATTGGAGAAAGATGTTTTCCTTCTCTGAAAGAAATTAAAATAATTCCTCTTACAGCCTACTTATGTTACATTAATATGTGGGATGAATATTTCCCAAATGATAACTTAGAGTAATCTGCTTTTTTTTTAAAAAAAAAAAATTAATTTCTCATTCTTTCTATTCTGCTCCACTGGACATGACAAATGTTCTACTCTTAATTAATTAAAAAATACAGATTTGATGTCTGTAAATGTGTGTAAAAATACAAACATTTTGATGTTTTCCAATGCAGTCTAGCACATGCTTGAAGTGACCTTAAGTATTTGTTGGAACAAGTGTTTGAAATAGCAGTGGTAAGTAAAGCTTGTTAGGAAATCTTGAGTCAGGATATTGCAAAAATTTGTAACAATTAGCAGTCTTCATCAAATTGCATTTGAAATGAACAAACAAACAAAATATTTTTTAATGTTTTCTTTCTATGCAAGAAAGAAAGAATTATTTTCCACTAATTTACCTCTTTCTGAAACTGATTAAGTCTAAATCATTTGCTCAATTAAGAAACTGGGGGAGAGAAATTTTTGTAATTGTTTGTAATGAAGCTGTGATGTTACCACTTCAGATTCCCAGGACAGCATTTGTTTTTTAGTGTGAACATTACAAAAAGAAAGTAACGTTCACTAGCAATTTCACTAAAAATTTGAAGTCCATTGTAAGATGTTGTTATATCTTATGGTTGACATATAACCCTGAGGCTGGTCATATTCTGACAGATACTGGCTTTTGTTTGTTGTTCACAATGTGATGCAATTACATCAGCATTTACTTTTCTTGGCATATCTTATGTCTAAAATAGGAATATTAATTGAGACAGCTATGCCAGGGTGGCTACAGGTGGCAGAAGTTTGGTGGCATAGACAAGGTAATGTAAAAGGCTTAAATCAATCCAGATATCCTCATTAACATTTGAAGGCCAATGACATGGATTTTTTTAAATAGTCTTCAAATGCTGGTAGGTTTTTAAACTCCATGTATTTTAATCTTAAACAGAACATTATATTTGGTGTGGATACAGCAATTGCATCCACATTAGATACAAAAGAATCTGGTAAACATCCAATAAACCTTCACTTCTGCCTGCTGCAGACTTCTGGGGTGATAAAAAGCCTTTGGGATTTGGCCAAAAGTGGAAAGAAAACCATTATTTGGCCTTTCAGACATTATATTTTAAAGTCTAATGCATGAAAATTCCTAGTCTCCTTTACTTACATTCTTGAGACTGAAATTCCTGAAATTCTCTGTCCTATGATTGCTTTTTTGAAGATAACATTGTCCATTACAGGATTGAGGTTCTTAAAAGAAAAGTCAGGAAGTAAAGGTAGTGCTTCTTGCAACTGAGAATAACCTGCTTATTTTGACTATGCCAAACAAATCACTGAGCATTTATTTCAGGAATGTGATTTACTCTTGTTGAAGACTATTAGATGTCTGTCAAGATGATGTCTACAATTTGTAATATACTTTATTTAAATTACAAGTAATATTTGTTTACATAAATGGTGTTTTTTCTTTAAACCATATCACAATTTCCTATGACTTCAGTCACCAAGGATACAATAATATCTGAATTTTTCAGAGACACATTATTGTTTATTTTTAAAGTTATCTTTTACTGATCTCTTTTTGGAACATAAAATATTATTTTCTTTTAAATATCACCTATTCATTATCCTTCATTATTCATTAAAATAAGAGAACAGACAGCAGTATATTTTTGGCATCTCTATTCATAATGTAGAACTGATACCTTTAGAAATCCTGTGACTGCTTTTGTGCAGATACACTCTAATTGACACACATTTTTGTCAGGGTTACTTCAAGTGTTGGAAATGATGTGATATATGTTGTGTGAATAATATGTTAATTCTTTTCTGAAAAATATATGCATTCAACATGCCTAACTTACTGGAAGGCCTATTTTGTCAAATAAACAAAGGCTTAATTGATTAAGAAACATATACACTTGACTGCTGTGGCTTACAGATCAAGAAAAATGAGTAGATGAATTCAGCACACGTTCTTCCAATAACTGAGGAGTCAGTTGATAGTTGCCACTATGAGATTTCTCCTGACACCCTTAGTGTTTGTGTCTTTATACATAGGAGAATACACTTCCATTATATATGAGAGCTTTAACTGAAGTTCAAGAATTATCCCAGCCACAGAAGATTTAAAATATGCAAGACAGTAAATATCATCTTTAAATCAATATCATTCTATAGTAGTAGTTCCTTGCTGATGAGTTGGGTTTCAAAATGCATTTTAGAAAAGAACAGCCTAATTTGCACTTTACAGTTAGAAAAACAAGAAAAAAAGGTAGCTTGCTTGTGGTATCTTTTAGGACCAGATGGATTAAGACTCAATGAGATAACTGATAGCAAAACAAAATATGATGATCTTTACCAATGGACTACAGAGTGAAGAATGGTATTGTTCATGAAATTTTCTACAGTGTCTCAGTTGCTACTGAGCTCAAAATTCTTTGAAAAGCTGTAAATATCTTAATTTTTCTTGCAGTTTGGCAAAGTCTATTCTAGAAAAAAATGAGACTCCTAAGCTATATAAATGTGTGTGTATATATACACTTTAAAAGCATGGATATGCTAGCGTTTGTAATGCCAATAAACACCACAGATAGATATCTATATGACAGTTAAGATCTTCTGAATTGTTTGGTAATTTAAGACATGTCCTTTTAATATTTCTCAGTAGGTCAATGTAAACAAACACATTACCTTCATCAGTAAGGGATCAGTTAAGTATTCCTAATTCCTAGAATAATTAGTCCTTTCTAGACCACAGAAATATGAATTGACCAATTTTCTGCTTGCCGTGATTCTCCCACTAATCCTCTCTTCAGCCTGTAACTCTTTAAAACTCTTCTCACTTTGAAAAATATGCACAGGGACCTGTTTTTTCTCCCCATTCCAAATGACAAACAGCTTGATCCAGACAACTTGTACTAGCTGTTTAGCCCTTTCACTGCTTGTTAAAGCACTGGCAGGTGCCTGAGTTCAGCAGAGATGGAGCCAGGTCCAGATGTGACTAATCATCCACTCTTTTCCTGATGAAGCACTAGGACTAATGACCAGATGAGAACTGCTTTCTATAAAGCATAAAAGAGGGAGAGGAGGGAGTTATTTAGAGAAGGGAAGGCTTTTGCAAGCTTTGCTTGACCAGTACATTCAGCCTTGCTTGCACAAGGCTAGGAAACAAGGAGACTTGCCATTCTGGAGAGTAGATGACCTCCTGCTGAAGTTTAAGGGTCAGGAAACTATACAGAAGGCAAAGAAGGGAGAGGGAAAAGCTTCTGTGAAGTTTACCTACCTTTTTGATAGACCAAGTATGTAATTATGGCATGATATCCAAATTATCATTTAAATAATTGACTAGGTGTTGGAATTGTGGGAAGGTGATAGGAGAGAAAATGTACTGTGTATCTTATCACCCATGGATTACAGGCCAGAGATGTCTGAGCCAGTCTGGATTTGAGTAGATAGTCCTCTGCTGTCTGAGTGCTGTACAGAACTTGTAGCTCAATCCTGAGCGCAGCGTAGCTCTATTAGAGGAGCTACCATTGGGGAGCTATTTAGCCTTGCTACTTGGACTCATCTCTCAACACAGTGCAATTTTGGGATTGCACTGCTAGATGTATGACTGACTTTAGTGTGCCTTCCATGATTTTATGCACCTCTGAAGTTTTGTTTCCCTCATTTGCTTTCTTACATTGTCTGTCAGCTTATCTTGGGTTAGGAGAGGTAAAGATAATGGTGTTTGAAAATAGTACTCCAATTAGTAATCTCTGTTTTTAACCAGGAGTGTGCTTTGTTTAAAGTGCTGTACAGCAGAGAAGAAAGCCTTATTATTTTGCTTTAAAAACATAAGTAACATTAATAAATGGAAAGAATCCAACTTTCATTTAAAAATATATGCTCAGTGCTAAGAAGTGAGAGGCATATTGACATCTGTATTCCAGGTCAGGTAAGGCTCACTGCTTCCATTGGTGGAAGATGCTGGGGCACTGTGCTTGGCAAATGGATAGCGAGAGAGGAAAATAGAAAGCATAGAGCAGGTGGGAAACTCCTGCTGAGGGGAGAAAGAGCTTTCAGGCAGCAAGGCTCAGCATGAGAGGGTCAGAAGGAGGTGGACGTTGAAGACCTTGACAGGACTGTACGGACTATCTCCAATTTGGGAGGTGGTGAGAGTTATTGCACTTAAGTGAAAGCAGAATGTGTCAAGGTACAGTGGTTGGGGGCAGACTTGTTATCAAATCCAGCTGAAAAATGTATTTGGAAAGCTTAAGTGTCTTTGCTGAAAGGAATCTGGAGCTGAGAAAATTCTGGCTGTGCTAGTCCTCAAACTCACAGAGTCCTAGCTCAGCTTGCCAAGTATGTAGGTCGGCTACCAAGTATGTAGGTCGGCTGTCAAGAAAATACTAAGTCATGCATGGCAGACAAGTTTCTGATGAAGCTCTGCCTGCATTTACTGGGGATCTTGCTGAAGCAGAATGTCTTCCAGGCATGATTTTGATAAATTTGTGGGGAAAGCCCACTTTGTTAAAGAATTCCAGTGGGTTATGCTAGTCCACGAGCATGTTAAGCAGGAAATAGCTGAGATTCTGAGGCAACTGCCTATTCATGTTTTTTGTCTCCTCGCTCTGGAGTTATAAAGGTTCAGCTTTGAGCTCCATATTTTGTCTGGCGGGGAAAAAAAAAAAAAGCCTTAAGATTTATTCTTGAAGAGCCATTCTTTGTTTGGAACTTAAAATCACATCTGGGGTTGTTATACTTAAGGGTCAAAAAGAAAACTGCCTATGATAACCCATCTATTTATTTAGATTACTTGTGTTAATTGTGTGTGCATATGTGTACACAAACATATATTACAAGAACTGTTGCATAGTGTATCAAAGATATATTTAGCTTATGATTCAGTTTCCAATAGGACCAAGTAGCCAGTGCTTAGAGAGAAATAGGGAATAGTAAACTGCCACATATGTAGATGCGCATCATAAAAACAAATCTCAACCCTATATTATGGTACTTGTCTGTTTATGATGCCTTTTTGATATGCACTCTGCAAATGTGATGCAGAAATATGCTAACCTTTCACAGGCAAAGAGTGCCTGTCTCAGGAAAGACACCAAGTAATAGAAATGAAGTGAGGTATTCAGCGACCTGTTTTCAATGCAAACACAGACATCGTGGAAAAACAAGCAAATCACATCTTATTGTATTCTTTTTGAACCTCACTCACAGATGCCTCAGACAAAGCTACAAAGTCAGCATGACCTTAGGTTCTCGTAAGTTTTTAAAGGTGAGCATGCAGTGTTGCAAAGGCTATTTCTGATCTGCTGACCACAACCATGTGCTTGTTCTTAAGAAAATATTTCTATCTCTTTTTCATTATCTTGCTAAAAAAAAAAAAAAAAATTGATATAGTAAATCTCATGTAACTTTGTTTTTTAATGCTTGAAGGTCCCTATTGCATTGTAAAGCAAAGGTAAGTTTTGGAGAACTAGTTTGCCTTTCAGAATTGATATTTTCATATTATTATTTTTGAAGTAATAAGGTTCTAGTCTAATTTTTCTATTTTTTGACATGTATCTTTGTATTAAAATGAGATCACATGATATACACAATATAGGAGTGTATAGGCACTAGGTAAAGCAGTGTGAAATCTGCTATTTTACTGTAATCAATGACTAGCAGAGGGATAGACTGGATTGGAATAGATGCCTTGAAGCTATTCTAAAAAGAGACAGTCCTTCATGTAGTTCTCTCTTGAATTGTGCTTTGTTACAAGGTATGAAGGAAGTCTTTTTGAATACTTGGGCTTTTATTAAATCTATGTATTATAATATTTCTTGAACAGAAAAAAAGCTAAGTACTTAGCTGTACATTTCATTTTGTTCTTTCTTTGAAAGCCAAATAATCAATGCACCAATCCTGGCAGATGGAGATGACAAAAGGGACTGATGGGAAAGTGCATATAAGGACAAAAATGTAGAGCAGATCATTTAGGCTGAAAAACTAATACCTAATTATGTGTTTGAAAATTGCCACTTGCCAAACTGGACTTAGCTTTTCATCACTTCTGTTGCTCTGTTTCTGTTTTTGCATTAAGTTGTACAAGCTCATCAAAGTTATAGTGGTTTTTAGTAGCTTCTCTATTGCTTTAACCTTCCAGTGATGATATTCTGGCAGCAGAACAAATACAGCCAATTGTTCCACTTCCATTTTCCCCTGAAAGAAAGCTGACTAGTTGGAATTCTGATTATATAACGTACTGGAGCGCAGAACACATTATACATGTCCTTGTTTAGTTAGTCTCTGACAGAGGTAGGAATATAACGGAGCAAATCCCCCTTTTCTGGCAAAGTGTTTCAGATTTTCAGTAATATCGCTTTCCACTGTCTGTACAGAATTTATTAAGCTTCTCCATTCCAAGTATTTTTACTATGAAGAATTTCTGGTATCTTGAAAATATTTTTTTTGAACTTATGAGGAATTTCTGGTATCTTGAAGATTATTTGAACTGAGTTTGTAAAATATGTAAAAAATATGAGTTCAGGTTGTCAGAAGGTGAGAAGGTGTCCTTGATTTAAAAGTGATTTTTTTACCAAAACTTTTTTCCAACCTACATTTCTAAATCGTCTAAATTGAAATGTTTTTCAATAAAGCGTTGTTGAAATTTGAGAAAGAATTTTTTTTTTGTTTCTTTTGATGTAGAAGAGACAGCATCCGAATGGCGAATAGCAAATAACAAACATATGTTTAAAACACTTTACAAAATTCTGATTACTCAATCAGATGAAATCTTGGAATTTTAGATAAATTCTGTTTGTACCATATCATAAATTCAAATGCAAATCTCACTACATATGTTGCTGGTGTAGAAATGTCAATCACAGTGATATAGAAATGCCATACTGAATTAGCATGGCCAAGTATTTAGCCTTGTAATTTATCTCTGAAAACGGCAACAGGAGCTGCTGATTCAGGGGGGACCCAGCCCTTTTCTGCAGTCTATTCCCTCGAACCACCCAGCTGCAAGACCTATTTAGTGTCTATTTATGTAGCCCCCTGTCATTGAGCTTATCTCCTTTCAAAATAAGCTCAATTCCAAGATCTCCTGTCTACTGATAGTCTGCCTCCACAACTTCTTGCAGTAGCAAGGTTCACAGTTTTGCTACCTGTTTGCTATTGTTTAAGAAGTGTTTCAACTTTATTTTCCAGAACTTTCAGCTTGTTATGTTCCAAAAGCATAACTTTTCATAAGAAATTCCAATCAGTAGGTATGAATTTATGGGCAAATATATTGCCGGTATTGACTGTTGTTTGTGAGACTGAGCAGTCTGAGCATTCTATCTGCTTCCAGACAGATGAAGCGTAAAATGGGACTTCTGTCTTCTACCTGTTTTTGGTGACTATAATAAAGCAAAGTTCTTCAGCTTCCCAGGACTTTGAACACCTTCCTTCCCCTCTCCTGATGGTGTCTGCTGTGGCAGAGGGCAGGAGCTGGGAGCTGTAACTGTCATACTTGACAGCCTCTGCTTATATGATGTAATATTTTGTGAGCTAAAGATTTAAAAAAAAAAAAAAAAAAGCTGGTTAAAAGCTTCTGCATGTTTATGGAGCAGCACAGTTTTACAAACTTAAAAATGGTAAAAGAACAAGTTCTCCCTTACTCCTCTGAAAATTTAGAACTTTTTCTAATCTCATGTATTGCACTTTCAGACTATTCTTCTAGTGCTTTTTGCTGGTTCACTCCCATAGCTAAAGCAAACAAGACTGTAAAGATAACAGCGCTCCTGCATGGCCTGTGTTGCGAGCTCATCCTGTGTGCTTTAGAAAGAGCCTTGTAGCTGGGGAAATCAAAAAAAAAAAAAAAAAAAAAAAAAAAAAAA
>VZSV01000076.1:3227717-3240835 GCA_013398735.1 Nothocercus julius | reverse complement strand
TGCTTACTCATCTGTATTAAGTCTAGATCAAGGTGTGTCCTGTATTGTCTCAACTAGTTGAAAATGCCCTAACACGGTCCAGGAATGCCCTAAATTGCAGTGCTGACAGGCGTGAGCCGACAAGCACCGCACATCCCTCACGAATCCTGCCTGTGGCGGTGTGCTCTGTTGGGCCCGGAGAAGCCATGCTTGCCGCAGGGCCGTGCAATATATCCTGCCCCTCTTGGGCACCCTGAGTGTAGCTTCTCCCTTCAAAAATCCACTTTTCTGGCCATACTGCACTCCTGTACTGCATGAATAAAGTCATGGTTTGATGACAGGTTGTTTGCAGAACATCTTTCACTTTAAAAATCAGGGTTTTGTTCTGAAATTCTTTTCTTGCTGTTACTGTATTACCACAGCAGTGTATGAAAATGCACCCTTCCCTCCCTGCCTCCCCCAGTGCTGGAGGATAGCCTCCAGCTTATTTTTGGTGTCTGTTGGGCAGCCATTTTGGGTACTCTTTCCTCTGCAACAGTCACTCAGCTTCCCACTTGCTTTTTGTATAATTTCCTCCTCCTTTTTCTTCCTTTTTTTTTTTTTTTTTTTTTTTTTTTTTGTCTCCCACAGTAATGAGAAAATCCAGAGAGCTGCACAGGTTAGTGTGTAATCATGAGTGGGTAGCACATCTGAAATGCTATCCAAGTCGGTAGAGACTTCCCACAAAGACTGAGAAATGCTTTTTCCCTGTAGCCTTGGTTATTTGAGTTTACAGAAACGTTTTCTCCATGTTTCCCCAGGGCATGTTTATGTGATCTACGTGCCTTGCGCTGCTGTCAGTGCCTACTCTTGGCCCTCTCCAGACTGTGGGACCGCAAGTATGATGGAGCAGTAGAACGCAGGTTGGTTGAGGCACTTATTACTGTTTTTTCACTTTTTATTTTTTATTTTTTTTCCTAAGGGCCCTACAGATGGGTCTGTGCTGCTCATTCAGGTATGAAAAGGCTCTTCTGCAGATTATGCTTTTTAGCAGGAGTATTTTGGGGCTACGTTGGTCTTGGCACAATTGGTGAAGAGCCTCAGGGAGGCCTTGAGTGATGGGAGTCCATAAAGTTTGGGTCACCTCAGAAAAAGTGGGAAAGCTCCAAGTATAGCTCCTAAGATAGTACATAGGTAAAGATGGAAGTCCCCAGGCTCCTATTTAGCGATCTGTGGCTACATCCACTACACTGTTATTCAGCCTGTATACTACTCATAAACCTCCATGAAACAGCCACACATGTAATAGCAAAAAACAGTACCGCCTACCCCACAAATTGAAGTAGAAAAGACATAGAGTGATTGGGAAGTTTTAAGGAAGAGAGGAAGGAACTGGAGCATTGAGTACTGAGCAGTTTTGGCCTCAAAACTTATGTCAAGAAATTTCTCTCAATCTTTACTTAGAAAATGCAAGAATCTCTAGCTGAACTCTTAATGAATAATAACTTCATTAAATGCTACATGCTCTTTGCTTTTCACTCATGCACTTAAACAGGTTACTCATCCACAAAGTTCCCAAGCATGAGTGTTAATTGAAGCTTAAGTACAGCCTTTCACTGAGATTTCTCAAAAGCAGAAGTTAAGAAGGAAGGAGGGAAAAAAAAAAAAAAAAAAAGCTAAAAAAGCTAAATCACCATATGTTTCTAGTTACCAGTAGATCTGATCAAATATTCCCAGGAGAAAACTGCTGTGAATAAGTAAGAAAATGCAATGTGACATATTTTTCACAGGAAAAGTTACTGAAGAGTGACCTTTTATTTATTTATTGTTTAGAATGAATTTGAAATCCTGTGTTCTAGTAATGCAAATTTGGTTAGACATTCCTGAAATAATGCATTCCTAGTTGCAAGATCTTTTTATTTTTGTTTTGTTTTAGACTAAAGCAATCATCAGAATGAAACTTAGGAGTTTCACTTGCCTCTAGTTTTTAGTTACTCTTTGTCACCAGGTAAGTAAAAACACGAGCTCTATGTTCGTAACGATCTTAGATGTCCTGGCTTCATTTCAATCAAATAGTGTAACTGAGAGTTTTATCTTTCTCTCTGACCTTCCACAGGGTTACTTCTACAAGATACTCAGCTCGATGTATTTGAAAGATACTAACACGTAATCCTTTGCTATTAGCACTCATAATCTTTGTAACATTATGTAAATTGAATCTTTGAAATCTGCCATTTTATTTCCGAGATAATTTCTTTATGCTTTGTAGAAAAAGTGCAGAGCAGATTAGACCTTGTTGTATTCTAATACCCAAATCCAGAAGACTTGCTCTGAACCATTGCTCTGCAGCTTGGGCCAGTGGATTGCTTGTACTTGAACACTCAAACACAATAGATATTTTACTTTAGTGTCATATTGGTGGTAGAAAAATATAAAAATGCTACATACCTGTACCACACAGACACAGCAATTTTTGTAAACCTCTAGTCTTGAAAATTCAGTGGCTATCTGCTGCTGGTAGGATAAAGCTTTACAGCTAGTACATATTACAGGAAGAATTATGAGCAGACGGTTTGAAGCAAAGAAGGGAAGGGAATGTGGACCAAGGTTCTGGGAGAAGAACAAGTACCAGCATTTACAACAGTTGCTGTACAACAAAGCTCTGTTGCAGCATTGTGGTCTGCATGGCATATTGAAGGCATGGTCACAATACCATCCAGCTAATCCTGTAACACATTCTGCAGCTAACTCATGTAACCCATTGGCATTCATTGGCTACATATACACTAGCAAATTATACATGTGTATATCATTTTCTGACACTGAGGTCAGCTGGCATGGAATGGCTCAATCTCATGCTGTAAGAACTCTTACTTTCCAAACAGTGCAGCCATGTGCAAGCTGAGAATTGGGGATATTTCCTATTTTCCAAATGATGTCTGAGAGTTGTTTGGCAGAGTGCTAGTTGGCACAAGCACAGAATTGTGTAAGGAATTGTTCTAAGAATAAACAAGAAGATATTAGTAAATATTTAGAAACTTGTCTATATTTTACTTTTAGGGAGTTGGTGAGTCAAAAAGATGTTTGACTTGGGAAGGAAGACCTTTATGGAATAGCAGATGTATACTTTGCATTAGAAAACAAACCAAAGGTTTTCTGTCTGCAAAGGGACTAGGTTCCAAGATACCACTTTTTAAATATAATTCCCATGTGCTCAGCTCAGCTGCAATTTAACAATGGATATACCTAATTTGTAACTGCTCAAGTCACCTAGGTGCCCCAGTTCCAGTGCTGAGCAAATTCCAAATCACCACATTAGCCAATCATGGTCCCATTTGTGTGCAATCTTGTGTGCAGTTCTGGGCTCCCCAGTGCAAGAGGGATGTGGAGCTTCTAGAGAAGGTCTAGTGTAGAGCAATGAAGATGATTAAGGGACTGGAACATCTATCTGATGAGGAAGGACTAAGTGAGCTGGGCCTGTTTAGCCTAGAGAAGACTGAGAGGGAATCTAATCAATATGTATAAGTACCTGAAGGGTGAAAGCAGGGAACATAGGGCCAAACTCTTCTCTGTGGTGACCAGTGACAGGACAAGGGGTAATGGATACAAGTTGAAACACAGGAAGTTCCATCTCCATGTGAGGAAGAACTTCTTTCTTGTGAGGGTGCCAGAGCCCTGGCACAGGCTGCCCAGAGAGGTTGTGGGGTCTCCTTCTCTGGAGAGCTTCCAAACCTTCCTGGATGCAACCCTGCGCCACATGCTGTACGTGTCCCTGCTTGAGCAGGGAGGTTGGACTAGCTGATCTCTAGAGGTCCCTTCCAACCTCAACCATTCCGTGATTCTATGATTTTACTTCATGTGAAAGCGCATCAAAATTCTCATTTTGACAGGACCTTTTTTTAACTGGAAGAAAATGCCCTAACTGATAGGTCATACATTCATTTTAATATTGCCTTTAGATTGTAATTATTCCATTCAAAATGCAACAGGTTCCGTAAGAAGAGTGATAGCAAGAAGGATTCTTGTGAATAACAAGAATTCAGGAATGCAGGAGAAGGGTTTTTAGAGGATGTGTATCACATTTCAGTTGTGTGGGCTAAGAACTGGAATACTAGGAATAAAATAGGACTGAGGAAAGAATACAATAGTTATTCTCTTCAGGATATTTATTTTTTCAAGATGAGGTAGACATTGCTTTGAGAAGTTTAATGCTGCATATCCTGCATGCATGGACATAGAGTGATTGGCAGAGGTTATGGGTTAGTTCAAGTGACTTCACACTGAATGTGCTGGATGTTATGAATCCCATTCTACAGCTCCCAGCTCTTCCTAGACATTTTGTAGAGTTATCTGACTTGAGGTTTTATTTTGCAGTATAAAAGTATATGCAGTATAAAAGAGATTATGCAGTATAAAAGAGATTTGTAGAAGTATTTAAAAATGCATGTTAATTTTAGCCTTGCAAAACGATAGCACAGCCATTTTATTGATGCTTGCATTTTATGTATTTGAGAGCCATATTTGGAAATTTCAGAGTTCTAAAATTTAGAGTGGATTTCAAAAAAAAAAAAAAAAGCCTTATTGAAGTTCCTCTTTCTTTTTTCTTTTCTTTTTTATCCAAATACTTATGCATAGCAGAGTGTCAGTGACTTCATTAACACAAAATTAAAAGAAAGCAGATGAGTTACCACAATAAGAACATAGCTTTTAGCACTCATATATTGACCATATATTGCTTTGAATTGCTACAGAAAAGTTCATTAGAAGCAGAAGTCATAGATACTGATGATGTAATTCATACTTATTGCATCCATTTTTCTGTGAAATTGTCCTTGTATTCACTACACTCTTAGGGGCATGGGAATGTATTACAAATGCAGTAAACAAGATAAAAATAGTGGACTTGTGTATGTTCATTCTGAGAAAATCATATTGATAGCATATAAATCGTACACAAGGCTTAATTTAAAATGGTTGGAATACCAGTGTGGTAAATGTATGGCAGAGTATGCTGATCTCTGTTAGAAATGCACGTACACAAATTCTATCCACAGTTTATTGGGCTTGGAGACAAGTGTTTTTCTTTTTTTTCTCTTACAAGACTTTGGAAGCAGACATCATTCAAGATGACAGCAGCTTTGTAATCCACTGTCAACTAGTTCAACATACATGTATTTTGTTTTGAACTAGAATAAAACCTTTTTTTTGTAAGAAGTCATAGACTCAGAAGTATTTACTTGTTGTTCAAACTGTATATTTAATCAATCACTTCTCTGGTTTTACCCTGTTCATGAAAATAACCTATTTTAGCTCTGCTTAGTGTAGTTTAACCTTTGTATGTATGTAGTAAATATCATTTTTCAAAGACCAAAGCAGGCACTATTTTTGTCTTTTCTGTATGCTGCTTGTCATTGCAAGTCAGTAAGGGTCTTTCTCAGATACCAACAGCTAGCTAAAGTGTTGTATGTGGGTTAAAGATCCACAAATGATTTCTCAATGTTTTTGAAGCTCCAGTAATAAACTGGCCATCACAGAGAATAAAAAATTCTTCTTTCTTTGACCCAAGGATCATGAAGCAGGCTATTCTTTTAGCCATCCCATCTGCTCTTTCAGAGATGAGCACCTGTGAATGGTTCTCCCTCTCTCTGATGACCTTTTCTTAATCTCTGCTACATTCTGGAGTGTGGAAAAATTACAGCAAGAATAGTGTAAAAAAAAAAAAAAAAAAAGACAAGTTTTTTTGTTGTTCTTTCCCTCCCACCCCCAATTTTAATAACATTTTAATCTAATTAGCCACCTGCCATGTTACTAACCTAGTGTTGCTTGCTAATAGTCATTTCATATTATTCTTCTAACATAATGTGAATCTAACTGCATCTGTGTGCTTCAATACCTAAATGTTTGGGCACTGAAAGTGCATAATAAAATAAAAATATAATAAAATGAATGATAAAGCTTCAAAACCAATGTTGTATTTTTAAGATAGGCACAAATAAGCAGTTTTTTCTTTTCTTTCTTTAAGTAGCCAAAGAACACCCAACCTCTAAATTAAGTATCAAGGCATTGCTTAAAAGGCAGTAGGAGTGAAATAAAGATTTATGTTTTTATATTTAGATAGATTTCTGCCATATTTCTTCTCCTATTAAAATAAGCTATTGCCAATGCATGCTGTAACAGTAAATCTTGTTATGACCGTCTATAGCACAAAGAATAGCCTGATTTTCAGCATGAGTACAGTGCTTTTTAAAGATAACAGCACTTTCTATCTCATGGCATAGATCACCTGGAAACAGCTTAGCCTATCAGTGCTGTGCTGCTGGCTTTCGTTTGGTAAACAGGGTAATATTGCACAACATCATACTATGGCTTTTTAAAGTTCACTCTGGTGGTCCTATATTTGCAACACACTTTTCTGTGTAGCTATATTTCTTAGGTATTACCTGGTGTGCCACTGTTACTGAGTTTTTATTTACGTTCGTCAGTAATAGGTATCTTGCTTTAGCTATGTTTTTTTTTGTTTCCTTTTTTTAATTCTCTCCTTTTCTAATTTCTTCTGAGAAATCTTGATGCTTTATCTTTTCAAGCTAACGTTTGGTATATATTTTGTTAGAAGTGTTGGCTTAGATGTGACCCGTGGACCAGATTTAATGTAGTGCCTCCAATAATGTGGTCACAGCTGTCCTGGTTGGTAATGTGATCTGTGACTCACAGGACTACTCACGATGGTTAATCTTGATCTGGTTGTAGGGCTGTGTAATCAGTGTGAGCCAGACTTCCAAAGGGAGGGAGCAATTATTTCTTGCAAAGCTTGTGCCTTGAGGCTTCTGCAAGTTTGTTACTACTATCATCAGTGGGGTTCTCTGAGGTTGCGTACCATGTCACACATGCTTATTCTAAATAAAGTAAGCTAATGACATTGATTTAATGCAGTTTCAGGCCTTATTCAATCTTTCCAGTTGCTCTTGTGCTTCACTCATTTTATCAGCTTATGCTGACCACACAAAAATACATTTGTTTGAGAATTTTTGAATATCTAATGGTACAGAACATGCACTATTTAAATACTGACAAGTCAATTTTAAACATATGTTTCATTGACTTCAAGGCTGATGGAATATTTCATTTCAAGTGATTTTCTGTTAGGGAAATATGCATCCTCTATAAATATGTATCGTCTATCCAGAAGTGCTTTCCTTTAGGGTGTCTTTCAGGAGTTATCTGCTGCTCTGCAGTGTCTGTCTTAGCTCCTTTGTCAGGAGTATTTGATCGCTTCCACTATCAGTAAAGCTGGGTGTCCTATGTTTTTCTGTGCACTTAGAGAGAAAGGCATCCCACTGTGGCTCAGCCTTCTCATCAGTGAAAAGTGAATGGGAGACAACATATTGCAATGTATGATGCACATAGAGCAGAAGGGGTCATCTGGCACCCGTACACCAAATCTTGCAGTGTGAAATAATGCAGTGAATGCTGTGGTCGAGGTGTATGGTCTTAGTTGCTTTCTATTAAACAAAACAAAAGTCTAAACAGGCTGGTGTGTTTGAAACAGTCTCTTTCCATGTTCACCCCGGTGTAGAGACAGTTCTGAGGAAGATGTGAAAGATGTCTTGCGGAGCTGAGGCGGCAGCTCTTTCCCCAAACTGATGAAAGTATGAGAGTAGGGAGTTTTATCTGGGCTAGTCACATATATAAAGTTTTTCTTTCTCAGCTCTTTTTCTATTAAAAGTGATGGTTTCTTCTCGCATTTTTATTTAATGTTACTGTAAATGCAACGATAAATTTTGAAATAATACTAAAAGCAAACCAAAAAAGGGTTTATTAATGCAAAGAATTTAAAATTTTAGACTTGACAACATTATGTGTCAAATACAAAAATAGCTGTTATAATAAGGATTAGTGCTTATTAGATTCTGCCATCCTAATATAAATTGGTTTGTATTTTGACTTACTCTCCCTTTAAAACTCATTGGAATTATTAACTAAGTGGAGATTAATGTTACCTAAAAACTTAAGTATCCAGCCCAAGTTTGTTTTTGAGGCTTTTCCAGCACTTAGTGCAAAAAGAGCAGTTTATCTTCAGATGTAATTCATTCTGTCCAAAAAGTCTGCCTCTCCCTCATCAAAGAGAGCATTTCTCTTTAGCTGGACTGTGTTAGCAGGGCTCCTGAAGTGGCCTTGCTGGTTTAGCTTCATTCATTTACACAATGTGAAGCAGCTCTGTGGTGAAAATAAGGTACACAAAGAAGGCGTTGAGTGGGAGGTTAATTTCTGAAAAGTACTACTGCTCTAAACTAAAATGTTGTTGTGAATGTATGCTTTGAAGTGAAACAAAATGAACTCAAGGACAGGATTTGACTAGCTCTTTTGAATTAAGTTAAGGAAGTCCTGCATTCTGATTATTGGATATACTGCTTATATCCAATCCTGCTTATATCTTTGGGAAAGATATGAAAATGTATAAAGAAGTAAGATCTTTTTGTCAGGCAATACGTGATTGAAGGTTTAGGTTGCAGCAAAGCAATTCTGTCTCATTTGAAGCTAATAGGAACAGAATCGGGCTCTGGCAGACTAATGCCTCAGTTCTGCAACAGGACTCAGTTTGTGTATGCATCTCTGGAGCCTGTGTACTAGTGTCCTTTGTAAGGGCTTATGAGGAAACACTAAAGGATATGGCTTATCAGTTACAGATTTGCTTTTCTTCCAGTAAGAACACCAGTGACTCATATTTTGACTAAAGTAGCAGCCTCATTGCAAATGATATTTACTGTAAGAACAGAATTAGCCAGACTATCAAGAAAAATGATTCATGGAGTGATGATTCATAATACAATTTTTCTCTACTGATTTATGGATGTAAATATGTTGAAATAAGTTTTTAAAAGAAGAAGGTTGCTTAGCCCTGCAAGTCACAACATGAGATAACAGAAGCATTTAAGGTTAAAACAGTTTATGATCTGATTCCCTCCCTGTATGAGAGGGAACTTGCTTCAGTGCTGTTAAATGCATCCTGGAATGGGGAAAGCAAACTTGGTGGCAATATAGCAGACAGTAAATTAATCATGAGGGCACTAATCCAGGCTGAAATATGTTGCGGCTTATGTTTTGCTTTTCCTAATGAAGGTCAAGAAGTGACTTGATTGTTTTCTGTATGGGGGATAATCTAGATTTGAATATGTTGCTGGAAGTCATCTAGTTCAACCTCCTGTTCAATGCAAAGCCAATGTAAAGCTGTATTTGGTGGCTCAGGGCTGTGTCCAGTTGTGTTTTGAAAACCTGCATGGATGGAGATTTCACAGCATCTCTGGGCAATTGTTTCAGTGTTTGACAGTGAAAATATATTTTTTTCCTTGTAGCTGGTCAGAATTTCTTGCAGCAACTTGTTTCTGTTGCCTCTTGTCCTTTTTCTTCTGAGCCTCTGAGTGGAGTTTGGTTCTGTCTTCTTTGTAACGTCTATTTAAGTCATTGAACAAGTGTTTAGATACCCCCCACACTTTCTTCTTAAAACTAAACAAATACAGTTCTCTTTAGCTCTCATATGTCGTGTACTTCAGCCCCTGCCCATCTGGGTGCATTGCTCTACTTTGTCAGCCTGTTTCTTGCATTTGAGGGCTTAAAGCTGGACATTACAATTCAGATGGGACTTTGTGCTGAATAGAGGAGGATTGTCATTCCCTTCACCTGCTGGCTGCCCTCTTTTTGATGTATATTGCCTTCATTGCTACAATGACACATTGTTTATTCATATTTTGTTGTCCACCTGAACACACATGTCCTTCCTTCTCCAAGGGGAGAGAAGGACTGCCTTCTAGCCAGTCAACACACAGCTAGTATTGTTGCATGGGGCAGTTCCCTTGTAGGTTCAAGACTTCCCATACATATCTTGAGCATAATGAATTCCATGCTGATACAGTCCTAAAAACCTATAAATGTCCCCTGAATGACATCCTTGCACTCCAGCATATTGAGCACCTCTCCTAATTTTTGCATCAACCACAAATTTGCCGAGACTGCCTTCTCAGGAGACTGCCCATCTTTGAGGTTGTTAATGCCGGTGTTAAAAAGTATCAGCCTGAATATCAACCATTGAGGAATGCCTCTTGCGACTGTCTGCCAGTTCCGCTTTGACCATTAGCTACTATCCTGTGAGCCCACCTACCTCCTAGTCCACCAGCCCTGTCCGTATCTCCTCAGTTTGACTACAAGGGTACTTTTAGGCACTATATTGAAAATCTAAGGCTGACTCCCTAATATATGAAAATTTCTGCTCTCTCTTCATTTCTGGAGTTGGACATTTAATTACAGAAAGTAGTTAAGTTTGCTAGGCACAATTTGTCTTATCTAGGTTAACTATTATTTTTATCAATTATCTGCAAATCTGTAAGGAACAACATGATTGATGGAAGAACTACTACTTAAAGTGCTTTGTAAGCAGGACATCAGAGCAGTCCATTACTGTGTTTCTTTTTGGTCTTAAACTCCATCAGTCCAAGAGAAAATTATCAGAGAGAGTTTTGTTGATGTCAGTCAGCTTTGAGCTAAGCCTAATTGTACAGGTGTGTTCTTAAATCTGAATGTTCTTTAGAAGATAGAGCATAGCTCCTGGAGAGACCTTCAATTCATTGGCACAGACAGTTGTTATGAGCTTCTTTATTTACAGCACTGAGGGCCTTAGTGTTTTTAAGAAACAAAACAAAGGTACTTCTCTGCAAGGTGAAAATAAAGTGGAGAAAATGATCAAATAATGACTACATCAGAAGTAAAATGGCTGATTTATCTGTTGGTCTCCCTGGAAGAAACTTCTTCAAAAGCAAAATTTTGATAATTCAACTCTTATCATTATTTTCATGACCTGTGAAACTTATTTGAAAAAGCTGCATGCGTTTCTCAGCCATTTATTTTCTATTTTTTTTAAGTAAGGATTTTGCTGTAAAATTGTAAGGCTTTTGTGCGCAATTTCCCACATTTACACTAAAGTTTGCAAAGCTGCAATTTGATAGAACACTGAAGACTTCTGTGTTCTGTACAAGATTTTTTTCAGGCTTCTAGAGTACATAAACCCTTAAAGAAAATAAGCAGTTAGAATCAAAGACAGACAAAAGAGAGGTCTGTGAAGGACTGAGACATAGTTGATGCTCAGCTACACAACTAAGCATAATTAACTCTCAGGAACAGACTAATCAGATGGGTGAATGAAGCTTGATGTGAATGGGCAAGACATGCGAGATGCTTAGATGGGAAGCTGACAATTGTCTGTGCTGAAGCTAGAGCATGAGTTTCATTCTGTCTTCATGCGGAAGTAACGTATGAAGAAGACGTCCGAGTGCTGAGTGGGAACATCTTTAAATAATTTCACCGATATCTGACAACACAATGCACCATTTTCGTATACAAGTAATTTAAGATATGATCACACCTCATTCATTCAGAGATTATTACATGTATCACTAGCTGCAAACTTCTAGGGTTCTAATCTGAGAACCAATTTATGTGAGAGTTTATTTGATAATGTTATAAGGCGAGAGACTGTGTTGGCCCATCCTGATGGGAATCACCTCAACAGGGTGAATAATTTAAGTCACAGTACATCAACAAAGGGATGTTAATCTATTGTGCTTCATAGCAAATGTGCTTCTGCATTATCATTCCTCAGAATATTTTACTAAAAAATTGTTTTCCAAAGGTGTTTGAGAAAAGTGATAAATATCAAATATGTAGCTGTAACTTATTTTATTTTACTTGAAGGACACTGTAAATAGGTGTATTCTAGCAGGCTTGGGAAAAACACTTAAGGCTGTTACACCTGGGACCTGCTATATTGTCTCATGTTTCTTTTAGTTCATTTCTGTTTTGTTGTTCATATATATAATATTTTCAAATTAAAATTGTGACCTCAGACTCTAAACCCCTTTGGGTTCCTCAAGCTTTGGAAACTTGGCTATGATGCTTCAAGGGGGGAAAGGACTTCCTTTATGCTTTTAGACCATCTGGCTACTTCATAACCTCTTACAGGTAGCTATAAGAAAAATGGAGTACCAAAAGTGAAACCTATGCAGAGATATGAAGAAACAGAGAGAAGGGATTTTTTTTTTTTTTTTGTATTCTAAAAAAGATTTTAAAGAAAAATAGTACCTGCCTGTCAGTTATTGTACATGAATATCTTTCATAATTATACATAAATTTACAATGTTTTCTCATTTTTCTGCTAAAATGTAGTGGAAAATGGAAAATTGTCATCCTTACTATAGATCAGATGAACAGGGAAACTTAACAATAAGCCATGATCCTAAATTATACCTAGTTGGTCAAAGCATAATATCTTGTAAATAGAAAATTGTCTTTGGAGTAGCTCTTGATGCTCGGCTTGGGTATTCAGTTCAGTCTTGTTTCTGTATAATCTCAGCAACACTACTAGTACAGCAGTAAAATTTTATACAATTTAAAGAAAAAAAAAAAAAAGCCTTGTTATAATCCATGATACTTTATACGTGAAACTGCTCAAAGTATTAGTTAAACATACAAGTCACATAAGCTGCCTCTGGGCAGAGATAAAGAAAGATGGCATATAGTGGTTATTGCATCTGGGGGAGAACTGAGAAATAAAAAGGAACCATGCCAAGAATCTGTGGCTAGGGAAATACCCATTCTTCCTCCATATTTTAAGTTCCTTCATGGATAAATATTTAATATATGTTTACTGTTTCAGAATTTACACTCTGTATTTCTTTAACACTTAGTGAAATAGTTGGCCCTGTGTATTTCACTTATTAAAATCTTATTATTTAATAGTACTGGCAATTTTGCTGAGTAGTACTGCTCAGAATCCACACAGCAAACTGGTCCCTGGCTGCAAAACCTCACAAGCTGAATGACATGAACATACCCTTGGGAGAGGAAAGCAAGAGTTGCAAAAACAAGTTTGTACAATTACTACTTAGAACTACAAATGCATGTTAGTCATTAGAAATATTTTCAAAAGTCCTCACTAACTTAGGAGTTGAGGTCCTGTTTCCTGAAGTGACCACAACACTTAAAAGCCCCTCTGAAATATGAGATTTGGTCTTCTGAAGGAAAAATCTTCAAAGATACTTCATGCTTGCAATTTGTGTATTTATGGCGACTGTTTCTGAAATAAAAGATTGTGGCTTTTCTGGAAAGTGTTCTTT
>VZSV01000076.1:3194216-3222745 GCA_013398735.1 Nothocercus julius | reverse complement strand
CAGATGTCATAGCTAAGCAGCTCTCCATCATCTTTGAAAGGTCCTGGAGAACGGGGGAGGTGCCGGAGGACTATAAGAAAGCCAATGTCACGCCAGTCTTCAAAAAAGGCAAGAGGGAGGACCCAGGCAACTACAGGCCAGTGAGCCTCACCTCCATCCCTGGAAAAGTGATGGAACAGCTCATCCTGGCAGTTGTCTCCAAACATGTGGAGGACAAGAAATTGCTCAGGAGTAGTCAACATGGATTCACCAAGGGGAAATCATGCTTGACTAACCTGATAGCCTTCTGTGTTGGAATGACTGGCTGGATAGATGAGGGGAGAGCAGTGCATGTCATCTATGTTGACTTCAGCAAAGCTTTTGACACTGTCCCTCACAGCATCCTCTTGGGCAAGCTCTGGAAGTGTGTGATAGATGAATGGACAGTGAGGTGGATTAACCACTGGCTACATGGCAGACCTCAAAGAGTGGTGACCAGCGGCGCAGAGTCTAGTTGGAGGCCTGTGGTTAGTGGTGTTCCCCAGGGGTCAGTTCTCGGTCCAGTCCTCTTCAATTTATTCATCAATGACCCGGATGAAGGCACAGAGTGCTCCCTCAGCAAGTTTGCTGATGATACAAAACTGGGAGGAGTAGCCCTCAGAGGGCCGCGCTGCCATCCAGAGGGACCTGGACAGACTGGACAAGTGGGCGGTGAGAAATTTCACGAAATTCAACAAAGCCAAGTACAAGGTCCTGCACTTAGGGAAGAATAACCCCAGACACCAGTACAGGCTGGGGACTGATGTTTTGGAAAGCAGCTCTGCAGAGAGGGACCTGGGAGTCATGGTGGATGGCAAGTTGACCATGAGGCAGCAGTGTGCCCTTGTGGCCAAGAAGGCCAATGGGATCCTGGGGTGCATCAGGAAGAGCGTCTCCAGCAGGTCGAGGGAGGTGATCCTGCCCCTCTACTCAGCCCTGGTGAGGCCACATCTGAAGTACTGTGACCAGTTCTGGGCTCCCCAGTTCAAGAGGGATGTGGAGCTACTGGAGAGAGTCCAGCGCAGGGCTACAAGGATGATCAGGGGCCTGGAACATCTGCCCTATGAGGAAAGGCTGAGAGAGCTGGGCCTGTTCAGCCGGGAGAAGAGAAGGCTGAGTGAGAGGAGACCTGATCAGTGCCTATCAGTACCTCAAGGGAGGCAGTGAGGAGTATGGGGCTGGCCTCTTTTCAATGGTGACCACCGATAGGAAAAGGGGAAACAGCCACAAACTAAAGCATCAAAAGTTCCACAGGAACTTAAGGAAAAATTTCTTAACAGTGAGGGTGACAGAGCACTAGAACAGGTTGCCCAGGGAGGTAGTGGAGTCTCCTTCTCTGGAGATCTTCCAAACCCGCTTGGACGCAGTCCTGAGCCACATGCTGTAGGTGACCCTGGGTGTGCAGAGGGGTTGGACTAGATGATCTCTAGAGGTCCCTTCCAACCTTAAGCATTCTATGATCCTATTATTCTATGAATTCCAAACAAATCTTTAGCCTTATGATAAGGTTTTAAAAAAATTCTTTCACTTTGCATTATTTCAAGCTTTGGATTACTGCAGTACACAGGCTTTCAATTAAATTATTACAGGAGAAACTATATTTGGTGGACTGAACTGTGTATACCTTTATTTTTTGTGTTTAGCATGGCTGTCTTTTGTGAAGATATGCTCAACTTTGACAATTTAATGCAAACTGGGGAATTAGTGGCAGTTTAATGTAAACTGGGGAAATAGTTTCAAAGTATCTCTTCAATTCTTTAAGGATTCAGCTATGATATCTACACCTGTAATAAAAAAAATTAGCATCATGGTTTACCAAATTCCTCTCTTTAACAGTTTACTGTGATATTTGCAAAGAAGGGAGCTATCTTTTATAATACATGTTATCATAATTCAGGATTCAAACCAAAATACACCCTGGATATCTTCACTTTGAATGTCTAACCTTAGTTTTCTTAAATAGGTTCATTTTTTTAGGAAGAGATAATTGCTTTTCTTCTAATGAAGCTTCATTGTAAAGGAAGCTGGTAAATTTTTCAGGCATCAAGATATCAAGACATTTCAAGTCACTAATTAGATTTAAAAATCCCAATCAAAAATGTTTGTGTGGTGATACTGTGTGTGCTGCCTTTTTTTCTTCTTTTTTTTTAATGAAAATACGTCTCAAAAGTGTTCTCTCTACACACAAAACACTTTTGTGTTTAGAATGAAGTGTTCAATAGTAGTAGCAAGTAGACAGCTCAGATGTGAAGATCCCACAATACACACAGTATGTTGATGCTTGAGGGCAAACTGTGAAGAAAACAGGGAGACGAATATAGCTTGAAGAAGCATGGTGCTCCTTCATTATAGGCATTGGGTGTATAGCATAAGGAAGCATGGTGCTCCTTGATTATAAGCGTTACGTGTGCTTCTCAGTTGTTATTCATTTATATTATTTGACTGTATGACACCTAATGTTCCAAAACAGTTGTCTTATGGGAGAAAAAGAAGTATTTTCAAATCTTTACAATAACTTAACACAGGGAAGAACATTTACTTTCTTGCATTTGTCTTTCATTTGCATGTTATGTTACCATTAATCTTGTCACAGCTTCAGAAACATGGCGGAGTGAATAGCTAGCAAACATGTTCAAGAAATCATACTGTGTTCTGAATGATTTTCCATCTTGTCTGTGTTTGCTTGTTTTTCCATTAAAACCCAGAAGGTCTAGAAAAGGTTTTTAGAACCTTTTCTTCTTTTAGAACCTACTCTCCAAACTCTGCTTTTTGAAAATATCAGGCAGAACTTCTAATGAGTCAAAATGTGTTCTTATTTTTGCTGCTAATGGAAAGGTATTTCCACTAGATTCTCCAAAATAGTTGGTTGGAGAGCTCATGGGAGTGACTGCTTGTCAAAGGGAATAAGGGTATGCAGTTGAGTGCTTAGTGGTTATTGTTGCTGTACGAGCGAGCAATGTGTTGAAATAAGCTTAATCAAACTACAATTCTGATAATATAGCTGGGATTTTTTTTTTCCCCTTAGGACAGGTTGGCCTGAAGTAATTGAAAAGCATCTATTTCCTCATTTTCTATCTCAACATGAGTTAGCAGCAAGCCTCAGTAAATGCATTGTCAATAGATTACATGAATTACTGAAGGTGACTGTCCGACCTAATCTCTGTGCAAAAATTAACCGTCCTCTCAACAACAACAAAACATGACTGTGTCACCCTGGCTTGGTGGGCTGTATATCACTTCAGCACAAAAGAACTGTGCTACTGGCCTTTGTGATGCCGAGGATGGCTCGTTATGTTTTATGTAAATGCCTTCAGTGCCAAGTAAAGCATCATTTGATTTCAACCTGACTTGTGGCTGGCTTCAGATTTAAAAATCCTATGGAAAGATAGGGCGGGGGAGATGACACTGAGGCTAAGAATCCTTTATGTGAAAGAGAATTATTGCAAGTTGCAGTAAAATAATCTCTCTACTTTAAATATGGCTTAGCTTTTACTAAGGCAGATACATCCCAGCACTCAACACAGGATAGTAATGTAATGTAATGTTCTGGCTTACGATGCACTTGCTCAAGGAAGTATGACTACTTCCTATGTGTGAAATAAATGTTTATGAACGACTATATCTGGTGGGAACATAAAGAGTGCAGGTGGCTGTTATTCAAATGAAGCACAGAGAAACCAGTGTGGCAGATAAAGATTTTCTCCACCTGGGAATATATCCAAGTAAAATGTTTCATTTACATTTTTCATGTCATATAACAACTAACTTTAAAAGTCTATATCAGTAGGTTTACTTTTTTTTTTTTTTTTTAATGGGGATGTTATGTGAGCCATGCTCAATTGTAGCTTTAATTTTTCCTTTCTGTGTGTGCTTCTGAAGTGATATAGTCCTTGCTAATGCAAAGTCACAGAATAGTTGAGGTTGGAAGTGGTATCTAGAAATCATGTAGTCCAACTCCCCTGCTCAAGCAGGGACACCTAGATCAGGTGGCACAGGATCGTATCCAGGCAGGCTTTGAAGATCTCCAAAGAAGGAGACTCCACAACCTCGCTAGGCAGCCTGTGTCTGCCTTTGTTTCTAAACTAGGGTGAGCATATGCAACCCTCCCTGCTTTGGAAAGTGTGCTTCGACTTGGGATCATTCTTCAGCCATGCCTGGGCCAAAACTGTTCCAGGGACTGCTCCAACAATTTAGTTTAAGCAAGAATAGGATATCAAAGAAAATAGGCTGGGTACTAATGGAGTATGAGCATACAATTATAATGGCATATTAATAAAAAGTTGGTTCTAAGAATACCACAAATTCTAATATCATTCCACGTTTGCTGGGAATAAAATTATTCTAGAACTGGAAACACCTCAATATATAACTTCTTTAATGTCCCTGGTGCTAGACAGAGCTTCATGTTTCTGTTTAGTGCCATTTTAGGTACATTCTGAGGCCTTCTAATCATATTATGGCCTCAAGAATAGTTTTGTCACCTTTATTTCTATAAATCTTGTCTTGCTCTTAAAAATAATATTCTGGGCCTGTTCTGAAAAGGAATTAGGAAGGTTCAGAGCTATTTATGACCAGCATCTTGTAGGAAGATGTATACATTTTGCCTAGCTTGCTGTGCTCAGCACAGAGCATAGTTGTCATTCCCAAGCATATGTTTCTTTGCCACTGTTTAGATTTTGCATTTCTATGCAAGACTGAGTAGTTCTTGTACCATGTTAGGAGTGGCCTGGCAAGCATCGTGATTTTTGCCCAGATCAACTTCCTTTTAAACTGGCTCAGCCGTGTTGAGCCACACAGGTGACAAACAGTTTTCCTACTAATCTTTGTGAAGGAAATATGATGGATCCTGAAATCATTGGGCAAGTCAGTCAGCCAGCCAGCTGGTTCAAGTCTTTTGAACCTCTAGACATACTTGTGTTGAACTGGAGAATGAAGACAAATGAAACTGTTCTACAGATTTCAGTAGGTTTATAGTTAAGAAAATCCTAATGATGATTTGAAAACAATGCAAAAATCAAGGGAACTTTAATGCCACTCAGAACAGTCTTGAGTACTTGCATGTGAGTTGTAGATCAAAGCACTCTGTCAGTACACTTCACGTAGTGGGCAAACTGAGGCACAAATGTAACCAGCAGTTTGAGTTTCATTCAAATTATAGGACATTGTTTCTGATAACAGTTAAAAAGGAAATATCTGGCCCTCTTATAAGCAGACTAGAATTATCATTATATATTGTGGTTTGGCTTAAGTTTTATTTTTCTTAACTGTAATTTTCTTTATGAACACTAGATGAAGCCCTGATACTTCTACACAATAGGAAGAGGAGAACTCAGCTGTGATGAGTTGTGTATCATGAGTGCTGATATCGGCTTGTGCTTTCTCCCATTTTCATGATATCTTTTTAAATTTTTTTTTTTGCTTGTCTTTATTAAGGTTAAAAAATGAAGTATAAGTCTTCCATAATTTACCCTCAATATAGAATTTAAATTTCCATTCTGAAAAAATAGGTGTCTTCTATTTTTCTTTCCTTGCATTCCAGCATGGGTAAGATCAAAGATAAAAAAAATCAGATAAACTAAAGAAAGAGGAACAGTAATGAGAAGCCATACAGAACAGTGATTGTAGTTTCACAGGCAGCAAGGATAAAGTCAGGATGCTGAAGGAAACAAGTGTTGTCATTTATTCAGGAATATGGTATATGGCCATGCCTAGGCCATGCTATTCCAAAGAGCTCTGTTGGAACAGACCTTCTTGGTCAGCCTCTCTCACTTGGGAAAAAATCACAGCCTACAGAAGATGAATTTCCATTAACAGAACTTGTGCATTCTTGCTTGCAAGCACTGTAGAGAGTACCAGCAAAGAATACCACATAAATTTTATTGTTGGCTGCAGTTTATGCTTAAATAACAAGTAGGAGTTTATTTTCTTCACTGTTCACTGGGCTTCAAGTACCTAAGTTTTTATCTGGCTGTACCTTCAGGATGAACATAATATACTTCTAGGTTATGCTGAAGCTGTATTACAAGACAGCAGGACAGCACAGGAATGGTAAAAGTTGCCTCAGAGCGTTCACGAATCCAAAGCAGTCACAACTTGCATGCGAACCGAGTGCTCTAAATGATGATTATTTTTATTCTTCATTAAGAGCATTTGCAAAACTTTTTCAAACAGATTCTAGTTTGCGGATAGTTGGCAAACAAAGTCTACCTCTATTCCAAGAGCCTGGTATGCTTGGTCCTCCAAAGCCTGCATGTATACCAAGGGATTCTCAGCTTAAGAAGGAATCTAAAATGGGTTCTTCCTCATTATAAAGCAGCTCCAGGAACAAAAGATGTTTCTACCACATCTGTACACAAGAGCCACTCCTTTAAGGAACACTTTTTTTTTTTTTTTTTTTTTTCTTTTAAAGCATAACATAATTAGACTGGTGCTAAAAAATATTCACCCCGGGTACAAGTGCTATAGTTAAATATCTTTTGGGGCCAAACCTTCTATCCCAGTCAGGATTATAGAAGAGGTAACCAATGGACAATTACATTGCTCTATCACTGTATATATTCAGGTCAGGGAATGAGGCCCAAAGAGCCCTACTGTGACTAAATAATTGATGTCCTGAAAGTAGATTTGTCTGGTCTCTTACAGTATGTGAGAAGAGAATTGGCAGGAGTCCATGGAAACATATTTAAAACGGCTGAGTTTATCTTGGAGGGAAATATTCAAAAGCTAATGTTGGAGACTGTCTCTGATATATTTCACCTACCTTTTGACTGTGGAGACCTCTAAGAATGCTTTTTCTCACTAACGTTCAATCATCTGGAACAGATCAGATATCATAGTACGTGTCAGCCAGAAGTAGATGACACACTGTTCTACTTGCCTTTCATCATTTGCAGATAAACCACCATTCTATAACTGGCCTAATGTCTGAATGGGATTGGCAGCTGGCTAAAAATGACTTCTAGCAAGAGGAGAAAAGGAAGAATTTGGAGGAGATGAAGTGTCCATGATGATAGTTGGTCAAATGTAAGAGCGCTCCTGGTTTTCTGGCTGGTGCAATGTTCCTGTATTGCAGAATTGATGTGTGTTGTTTTTCTAATGTTAGTAGAGATGATGTTTTAGGATTAATTATTCACAGATTTTCAGCTCTTGTTTGGAATAAATGGACAGTTCTGTCATCAGAACTTCAGGTTTTCCCATAAGTAGAGAACTCTTCTGGCTGCACAGGACTTTTCTGCAAAAAAGTGGACCGTCTGGGGACATGAACAGTATAATCGGCCAGTACTTCATATTATGACCAAAGGAAGAAAAGCAGCAAAGAAAGCAATATAATGGCTAAAGGTCTGAAGAAGGTGTCTGCTTGCTATAAGCACTGGCTCTCCCAGAAGTTTCCAGATAAAATTGGAGTTTCCAAAACTTATTTTAAATACCTAGGAAATGTGTTGGCGAAAAGCATACCTAAAACTGAAACTTTTGAAGAGTGTGGTAGTGCTCTGTTAAAACATACTAGTGTAGAAGGCAGAAACTGTGGATCAACGCAGGGTTATAAAATTAGTATTAAAGGGTTATGAAATCTGGATTAAGGGCTGGCATACTTGCATATGATCTAATATTCAAGGTGCATTTCTTTGAGCTTGCCTTCTATAACTGAAATAGCAACATGTATGAATATCACCTTGAGTAATGGCTTAATCATTTAGACTTCAGTTGGACAACTCAGTACTTAAAATCTCACTAAACACAACTAATGTTGGTATAATCTGGTTTAGTGCCAATTACAATGTCAGTAATGTTTCATTTCTAGTTTTTCCTGGACCTTTGGCTCTTTTGGCCAATGAGAACCCAAATCTGCCATATTTGCACTAAGAAACTGTGTGTGCATGGGAACTCAGTTTAATGGGAAGTGTAGCTTAGCATATACAAAAAGCCGCAGAACAGATCTCTAGCAGAATCATATAGGGCCAATTTTGACTCTTGCCCTAGCCAAATATGTTGTCATTGTTTTTTTTCCAGCCCGCTTCCATGGAAATGCTGCAGGTCTATGGAATTGAGGTGCCACAATTGGATTCTCTGAATTAAGCCATACACAAATCTCAAATTCATTCAAGCATTTGGATTGCAGATCCTGCAAAGGGTTTTTCAAATAGGGGCCTTTTTCTACATCGATTTGGTTCACCTCTGCCGGTAACCTTAACCACTAGGTGACAGTATTGTTCCATTCCAATAGGCAGTAAGAAATATTTTATCAGGCAAAAAAGAAAATAAACTCAAGGGAGAAGTTTAACAAAATTAAAATTTAGATTTCCCACTTTGGTTCTGTCTGATTTTTCATGTCTTTACTATTTTTTTTCTATAGTCTCATTTTGAAACTCAACTTGTTGCAACAAAGCTTAGATATATAAGGGTTTTAAAATTGTATTACTTCATTTTGATCCCTCAAAGCAAGCTGGCAACAACCTTCCTCTCAACGCAAAAGGAATTTCTCTCAGCAAGTTGCTCTTCAGTTTTCTATTAGACCTGATCTTTTTTGCCTGGTAAAGGTCTCCCAGTGACAAGCAGTTTTACATATGAATGTTTACTTTTTGAATAATATTCTGTTTTTCCTAGGGTGTAACTGACATAAAAAGATGTATGCCACTCCCTCAAGCAAAGCAATATAAACAAATCTGTGCTGCCTTGCAAGGAAAATGAAATGGGCAAATTACTTTACCCCCTGTCTAGGTTGAATTTTGTCTATGGTAAATTCTGAAACAAAATCATAGCATTTAAATTAATTGCTGGCCTCATTAAGCAACTGGGGTGGTAGTAAAACTTTGCTTTTGTTGGAATCATTAAGTGAATATATAAAGAGATGAAAAATAATTCATATATGCATAACTTACCCTTCTAAAACTGGTAGTATTTTATGTAATTCCAGTGCATTTGGAAATAAATATACATCCTATTTACTTTATGATGGAGGCTAGTAGACCTGACTGTTATGCAGCTGATGCTTTTGTGAGCTTCAGGATATGAGCTTTTATTCAGCTAGTCACCGCTGGTCAATTGGTCTATGCCAATTTTCAGCTCTGCTCCTTAAATCTGTCTTCTGCATGCATTTTGCTCTGTGTTGCACTGCCAGCCAATAAGTAGATGCAACTGATAAACAAAAGTGAAGCCAGTGGGAACTGGATTTTGAACATGCAGTGCTACTTAGTGCTAATGCTTTGAAGAAACAGACTGCAAGGCATCTTAATTTAGGCAAACAATTACTTTTTTTTTTTTTTTTTTTTTCCCCAGTCTTAATCACAGTGCATCAGTAAAACGAGGATAAGGTTCTTTTAGTCAGAGGAGAAGTTCAGAAGATTAATAGATTAATATTTGAGACACTCATCTGCTACATCAAGGCACCCTATAAAACCTCTAAGGACAGTTCTCTAATCTTGACTGTTTTCTTCTAAGCCCACTGTGTAGTAAATAAAGTCTGGAGCCATAAACTGAATAACAAGGAAAGAAAAGAGAACTAGCAGCTCACTTGATAAGTACTGGCCATGTACACTGAATGAGTCAAGGGTCCTTAGGAGTAATTTTATGGAATCATGCAATTAATGATTATATCTTCCTGCTTATTCACAACCAAGGGCAAATTACAGCTATGCAAGTGCCTACCTTTGTTCTTTGAAATGATTGAGCCAGTTTAGTTGAAAAGTTCATCCTGAAGCAGAGAAATTTTAACACAAGTGGTCTAGCTATAAATAACTGAGGAAAAAAAAAAACAAAACACACACTGTTTCATGATGGAAATTTGGGGCAATTATAACGGATGTTACTACCCCTAATATAATGAATTTTCTAAAAAAAGAATTCTCAGAAGAATTTCATCATTAAATGTGAAATGTTTATTTTGTTTTTGCACTATTTATGTCCTTAACTAATAACTTCACAATTCATGTATAAATAGAATTTTAAAATTTCTCACAAAAGTGAAAAAGGTGATATTGTAAAATTGGCATAGGATGCTGGTCCTATTATGTTGACAATTTTCTTATTTTGAGCATTAACTTAAAAAAATGGAATTCATATTTCTCATCTGGCTCTGTTTGAGGTATCATAGCTCTCTGTGCTATGATATGGTGTTGGCAATAAGGAAGTATCAAGTTGCTTTATATCATAGGTTTTGGGGGAAGGTTTGTTTATTTACCAAGCTCTATCAAATTGCTGTACGTAGCCAGACAAAAGGACATCATTTAACGTACACTTGGTTCATTGTAATCATATATTGTTGAATAAACAGTAAGGGTTAGCCTTGAGTACATACCATGAGAGGAAAACTTTAATTAGGAAAGATTGAGGTTGGCTAGTAATTACAGAGGTAACAGTTAACACCTCTATAGTTAAAGGTTGAGTCAATATTTCCAATATAAACCATTATTTTCTGGGATTTATACGCACTCATTCAGAAACATATGTGCTTACATCCTAAGGTCTTTTTTTTTTTTTTTTTTTTTTATAAGCTACAGTCAAATTCAGTTGTACTAATGAAAAGAAATATACATCCAACAACAACAAAACCAAACTCTGGTCTTCTGGAAATTGAAAAGATTTCTTCATGGAACCTTTACATATACAATGTTTGGGTTCAGATTAAAAAAAAAAAAAAAAAAAGACTTTTTGAAAGGAAAGATTTGAAAGAAAATCTTTCAAAAGAAGCTTTGAAAGAAAATCTTTCAAATACACCAAATTATTCAAAATAAATCTGTTCTTTTGATATCCTACAGTACAAGTTATGCATCTAGTTCCAGTTCACCTGAGCACAAATTGCATTCCAGTAACTCCTACTCTTAACTAGATTATAGTAATTAATATGGTCTGCATGATGGAGTTTGAAAATATGCTTCTAAAACAGTAGAATATTTCAGGATGAAGAGACTGTCTTGATTCCAGCTATATCATTCCATTCAAAAGCTGTCTTTGTAAAGTATGTCTTTATTTATATATGTATTTATTTTAAAAGCAGAGATAAAGAAGAAATATTTGAAATCTTGTTCAGAAACAAAAAAAAATGGTTTGAAATTTGGTATTTGTTTGCAATTTCTCTGCATGGTCTACGGTTCTCTTCAAAAAGTATTACCAGACCAAAAATCAGACAGTGCTGTGTTTTTCTTGGTTAAAAGTTTGGGACTTCACAGCTACAGTTAGAATCATACATGTTCAGTGTCTTTTACTATCTAAAGTTTCTTATCCTGGTAGATTGCTTTTTAATACAAAAAAAGAAACATTACCTTTTATGTATGGGAGACGAATGCCTGGAAAAACTGTCTGGACTATGGGATAGTTATACTAATAAGCATTGCCTTATACAGAAAGATAATGTTAGCCCAATTGTACAAAAGGTGACAAATTTGGATTCTCAAATCGTTCTGGATTTTTTTTTTTCTCTTTTGACCGTTAAGCTTTCTTTTTAATAACTTTTGTGGATTACCCCAGAATATCAAGTTAGAGTAACAATAAGTAAGAAAACCTTCATTATGACCAATTTACTATTCTAATTCTGATGCTCTTCCATGAATTTACATACTTTAAAAGCAAGGCACCTATACAGAAATTCTGAGGCTAGAAAACATTACAGTCATCCAGTATGAGTGACCACAAAATGCATGCCAAAGGGCTTTCCTCAAGGTCTTCCTCCATCAAGATCAATTACTCATAGTTGACCTACAGACAGTAAACCAATGTAAGTAAAATTTAATAGCATAGTGAAGTAATCACAAGGAACTCTTATGAAGAGTTCAGCAGCAGGAACTACTACTAAAACAGTGAAGATTAGAAGTCATATGTGAAAAAGGTCTGTACTTTAAATCAGTTTTACTGTGTATTTGGTCTATAAAATGACAGTGCAAAAACACTTCAGAATACCTAAAAAAAAAAAGTGAATTTAGGGCTTCCACAAAAGCATGATCCTTGCATCAAAGCTTTGCTCTTCATAACTGAGTTGAACTGCCACATATACCATACTGGTTCACATAGGATGGTAATAATAAGATGGACAAACTCTTGGTTTACGCACAGTCAAGTGGAATATTGATTTGAAAGGTTCACAGAATTTAGCATGAAGACTTAATGATAACCTTAATTAGTAAAGGAATTATCAGTGTTAACTATTATTCAGTTTTTATTTTATGATTTTTGGTATCAATTAATTTAGTTTTACACCTTAAAAAAAGCCCTTTATGGAACAAAGTTAGAGATATAACCCATACCTCAAAGAGCTTACCTTCTAATTTTAGATATGACACAATGAATGAGGGTAATAAACTGTACAGAGATGATGGAGGTGAAGAGAACAAGGCTTGCAGCGATGTGTTCAGGCAATGATTCAGTTTTTGCATTTAGAGATACAGTGACTCAGTTTAAAATTGGTGGAGTGTTTATTGTTGAGTCATCTTGCACATCAGTGCAAGAAGGGAGTGCTAGGAGATATTTGAATGAAAAATGAAGAGATTTTGCAAGCCAGAAGTTGAAATGAACTGATGCACAGGGAGTGTCAATAAAGGCATGAAGAGGCTGTGGGAGAAATGGGAGATTAAGACAGTGGAATAAATATCAGAATGAATGACTAACAAGACACTGAAATAGATGGATATTTGTATTTATCATTAATCAGGAAGGGCTCAAGCCTGTAAGATGCAAAGCATTCTCAGATCATCTACCACCGTAGTTGGGCACACATTTTAGTATTAAGCCTGTGACAGGTTCCACTAAAGACAATTGTTCATATGGCTGGAGTTAAACACCGAGAAGAGATTTGCCATATTATGCCTGAATGTTCAGGATTAAACACTAAAGATGAAAAATATTCATTCTACACCAAAGAGCTCATTTTCTAATCTGAAGTGTTTTTCTACTTTCCATTGGAGTTCTGCTGGAATGTATATTCCCCAATATATATTTCTATATATTCTATATATTCAGTAGGCATTAGACATAGCTAATAACAAGCCAAGCAGTTTTCTAAACTGGCATTTTGAGAAACTGCTGTCCTGAATGGACTAGTCAAATGTAGGCCACACTCCTTTTGTAATTATAGACTATTTAGTCTTTTTAATTTTTTTAAAGCAAGTGTTAGCTGCTGGATTTTCCTTTAACTTCTAAATATGTTTTTATGTTTCCTTTACTCTGGCTTTACCTTCCTTTCCTCTTTTATCATGCTGCATTTAAATTTTCCAGGACTGTAACTGTACTGTAAATTTGTGCATGAATGGGGAATACATGAAGTGTATCCAATATGGTATTAGCTGTTTGTATATAGCATTGCATGTGCATGCGTGATCTTTATCTCTCTGAACTGCTCACCTTTCTGCATTAGAAATGGAAATTAGTATAAGAACACTACTGTTTACTTGTCAGCCCTTCTAAGTTTGCCTCTGACTCTGAGGCCATTAAAAGTCGCCTTCAAGATATATGGATATTCTATGTCTGCCATAAGTTCCACTTGAGGACACTGCAAACATGCATGTGATGGCTAATGAGGGAAAGATTGCTTTAGTAAAAGCATTCAGAAATTTTGCAAGGGATGTGGAAAGGATATTAATGGCCAAAGCCCCTCCAGAGCAGCTTGGGATGAGTCAGATCGCATCCTCTAGGGTGTGTGCTCCAGAACAGTAACCTCACCATCCTGGGAGGAAAGGAGCGGCCTATTTCCTGATCCAGGCTCAGACAGCTCTGTGCTGGAATAGGCACTGAGGATATAGGTCAGCCCTCACCTCACCCGGCTTTGAAGTGCTGCAGAAAAAAGGAAGGAGAAGAGTCCTTGGTTCCCCAAAGTAGAGTTACTAGCCCTTACCCCCAAAAAACAAGGAACTTCTTTATATAAGGTTGTATAAATTTATTTGCATTTTTGTATGTGTGTGTCTAAAATCTATCAATAACAGCAGTGCAGTGTCCTGTGGGTATAACATTTCTTGAAGGTCATCATCCTTGATAAGAGACAAGCAGTCAGTTAGCAAGGTTGTGGCTGTACTGAATAATCTACTGGAAACAGGTGGATCCACTTACCAGCTAAGATTAAGAATCTAAATGTCTAAAAGGCATTTGTAAAGAAGGGGATCACAGGTCAGAATCCTTTTATCTCTCATTTAATGTTATTCAGCACAACTCTCAATGTGTGGCTAGAAAATGAACCTCACTCAACATTATCTGAAATATCAGAGCACAGTCAAAGACCATAAAAATGGCATTCTTGCAGACAGTTGGCTATAACTGATATCATTTTAGAGAGGCTGATCCCTTTAACAAAACAAAGTAAAACAGAAAACCTTCAGAAAACAAATCCATACGGCTGCATTTGTTGCCTCTGTCTAATGAGCACAAGGGATGAATGCACAGTAAAGCTGGCAGGAACACTTTGAAGGCTCTAATCAGCTAAAAATTTGGAAGCGATTCAGGCGCCAGGGAGGCATGTAAAGAGGAGTTTCATCATCTAGCCTCCCATAATGGCATGCAAGAACCAACTGTAACAAAAATATCTTTCTTTGTGCTGAAAAAATGAAATGTGTTGAATGGACAGTTGTGTGAGGGTTTTTTTTTTACAATGTGAAACCTGAAGGTCATCCAAAAACCTCTCACATGCTATGAAAAGCATAGTCTTAACTTGGTCTGAGTTACTGGGTGGCTTCTGCCAACTCCATTGTTTCAGCAAACATTGAGACCCTATGATTTCACATCAAGACAATTACAGCACAAAAGTCTGTCAGGTTTTATTCCGCAGCTCATGACTAGGGTTTCAGATAACTGAGATGTGGAAGGTTTGCATGACTACTTCACCAGCTCAGGTTATGCCATTATTTTCAACCTGATGGATCAATATAGAAAACTGTAGCTAGCCAGTTTTACAAGTGTGAAAGGGATGAGGAAGATTATCAAGTTACCTGTGAGCCTACAAATTTTATCCGATATAAATAGTTGATTGTAATCTTTCAGTAAAAGTAAAAATTGAAGTGAAGCAGTTTTCTTTTTGCTTCCATGTGCATAAGAAGAACATAATTTACCTAAAATCTGTTAAAGACTAGATTTTTCCACGATTTTTTATAAACAGAGCTTAACTGTATTGATTATTCTTCCTATTGATTTTACAAACCTTGGTAAATCTTTATAGAGGAATTAGAAATCCTACCTATACTGTGGAGGAAACAAAACAAACAAAAAATTAAGAACAGTTCGGTTCCATTTGGGACTTTTTTTCCTTCCTATTTCTATATGAATGCATCCTTTTACTTTTATATCAACCAACATAACATACTTAGGGCACAATTGCAATTTATTTGAAGACATTTGGTTTAAATAGGCCTTCCAAATAAGTATTAATTATTATGAAATTCACAGCACAGCTTCTTCATGTTGACAGAGCTTTGAAAATGGTACTCGTATTTGCAAGAGGGTGGTCTTCATAAAGTATTATATGTGCAGTGAATATGATGTGATGGGACTGATAGATTGTTTACTGCATCTCTCTTCTTGACTCTGCTTCTGGTGCCTAAGGTTGCAGTCGTCTTGTCCAACATCCCTTTTGTGTCTGGCAGATTCCACTGGGACTTAGGGACAATTTGGCCTGGCCAATAAGGAGCTGAGGCATAACTGGGGAGACTGGGAAGCTCAGGCTGGCTGAAGAACTCAGAAGAGGTCCCTTGAGGGGGTGCTGGAAAAAGTTGGAGCCTTGTGCTTACACATATAAGCACACTATAGGCACTTAAAGGTTTAATAATTGGTACACAGATTCTTCAGTTATGAGGGAAGGGATCTTAGTGTATTTCTTCATCTGTTTACATGGCTGTGAAAGAAACAGTACTTCCCACATATTTTTCGCTACACCTATTTTTTGCTGCACCTTCTGTTGCGCAGTACAGAAAGGAGTCCTCTAGCTTCCGCCTCAAGACCCACTCCAACTGTATCCTGGAACTGACATTAGTGATCCAATGATATTAAACTGGTAGAAAACAAGGGATGCTTATCTATTTGTATGCTTTCATAAGACATAAAGTTGCCCTGTGTGTAACATGGTGCCCATATGATTGTACCTGTGTTCTCTGTCTTGTTTGTGGCTTTTCAGTACTTAAAGGCAGCACCTATGGGCAAGAACAGGAGCTGAACTTCCCAGCTTTTTTCTTCTTTCTCTATTCTGTTCCTTTGCATTATTCTTTTGTATATACATTGCAGTCTGCAGTCTCCACAAGCATCATCTTTGTTTGCAAAGCGTTTTCTGGAATAACTCAAACTGTAGGGAAGTCAAAGAAGAATACATAACGAAGAATAAAGAATACAAGGAATGGTGTTTAGTGGATATAGCAAAATAGGAAGTGCCACAAAAATCTGTCTTCACACTAGCATGGAGTTTACTTCAAAACCAGTTGTAATGAACTTTAGTTTTATTACAAAAATACCATAGCAAAGACAAATTTCAAATTTAGTGGCCAGTGTAGATCATACTTAGGCATACATGCATGCACAAGGCATCATGAAGCACAAGAAGAACACATGTAAACGTTTGGTTCACTGCTGTGATACAGAGCAGAAGGCAGGCTTCAAAGACATCATGCACGATGTTGAAATTGGTTCCCTGCTGACTTTCCTAAAAGTGATTCATCCAGAAATGGAACAAAAAAATGTTTCTTGTATAACAAAGAACACAGCAGGAACTGGCTGCCCTTTCTTCACCATATGACTGGCAAACAAAGTTTGGAATAGTTTGAGTGACACTATGCATAACTTCTAGATGGGGCTTATAGCCTCTTTACCTGAGAAAATCTGCCTTGCTGTGGGAAATGTTTCAGGCCTTGCTGGCACAGAAGTGCTGGCCTACTTGCCTTACTTGTCAAATGAGGTCAGGTGGAGTAGGGGCAGGAGAATACTCTGTGAACTCAACACCAAGAAAAGAATAATTGCACATTGACATTTAATTGCCTAACTGAATTAGAGGATAGAGGACATGTTATAATTTTTCCTAGTACTGATTTGTTCTGTGTATCATATTCACTGTTCATGGGCTTTGAGTTGCTACCTTACTGCCTCCATTTAGGCATCTAATTACATGGCTGAATTTTCACAGCTCTCAATTAGGCAAGAGTCCACGGCAGCTCACATTGTTGTCAATGTGAGCTGCAGAGTGCTGAGCCCATATAAAGATTTTCGTCCAAGTTCCTAAAAGGGACTTGGACTCATGAGAATCTTCCCCTAGAACATTTTCTTTTTAATTCTTTCCTTTCTGAGACAGTCTGTCTGATTTGATTTTACCAATAGCAACCTGTGCAATGCAGGACAAGTCACTTAACTCTTCAGAGGAAGATTTCAAAAGATTCAAAGCAATTAAATGCTTAACTTACATGGAGCTGGGAGGAAGTAATAATCACAAGGATCTAACATGAGGCTTGCTTAATTATTTCAGACTTCAGACCTCTTCAGATGAAAGATACTACAGCTTATTTGTCGACAAATGTATTGTTTTCTGTTGTCCAATGGAAATTTTATGAGTTTATATGATTTGGGTAAACGTAGCTAATATGCAGATATGTAGCATGTTGAAATATGCTATCTGTGAAACAGATTTGTTTTAGATGATCATAACTTCACCAGGCTGGATCCTTTTTACTGTTTGTTGTTTTGCTTTCTTTGATTACTTGGGGTTTGTAATGCAACATTTTTACTCAGGATCCCATCCTCATTTGCGAATGTACTTAATGCTAAGTCTTCTCGAACAGAAATATGATATGTAGCTTGAGAGATTTGTTGATAATTTGGCACAATGTTTCTGAACACAGCTTTGAAGGAGCTGTACACAGAATGGGTTTTCAGCCCCTTATTTTCATTTATCTGTGCATGTTAACACCAGTTCTTAATGTCCTTATAAAGAGCAGAAACTCTGACAATTACACATACGTGGCTGAGTGTTACCCTAGTTTTATTTGCCTGTCTTTGCCATCAGTCCTAGCTAGGCTTGTATTTTATTGCTCAGGCCCTTTTTGTTTCAGACATTTTCTTATGGCAAGACAGGCATTTGAAAAAATAACTTCCTCAAAATGGTCATAGCCTCATAAAGTCTAAAGCAACTGTATCAGACTCTTGATGGAAGTACTCTCAGAACATGGGTTTACCAGTTTTAGAATAGGTTCTCTTAGCCCTTTCTGTGCTGGCTTGGTGTTGCATGGAGAAGTCACAGTACACCACTACTACATACCCTTATATGCAGTTATAAATACAGTTTTGCAATAAACAGTACCCTCAACTAGACCAAGGGATGTTTTCAGCCAGAAGACATAGTAACTCTGTTATTCTCATCTTATTATTTCAATTACCTAAAGCTTCAAAATCCCTTCTTCCCTGGAGGTAGGTCTGACTGTTGTGCAAGATTCTTTTAGGCCTATATTAAAAAGGTTATTTAGTATTGTAATAAATATTCCCTGGGAGAAGCTCCTTTTGATTTGTATGCTTTAGTAAAAACATTAGAGTTTGGATTGTAACCACATAACCTACATTATACCATTTTTATTCAATAGGGAATTTTTTTTCAGGTGTGTTTTCCTGTTCAAATGCTTGACTTTGTGGCTTGCCTCTTAAGAAAATGAATGAATGGAAATTCCCTGTTGTTTACACACTAACAAGTGACTGTCCTCTCCACTTGTGTGAATTTCCACATTCCTTTATAAATCTCCTGCTGCCATAGCTGACTTTCTGGTAGTGAGCAAAAATCCGAAATCGCTCCCAGGATTTTATTGGCATATAATTTGTGATGATTCATTCTGCATTAAGCCCCATACTTTCCAGCCTTTTGGGCATATGGTGTGGCACAATCAAGTATCAACAATATTATGATTGTTCTATGATTAAAGATCTGGCAAGAGGTTTGGGCTTCTTGAGAGTTTGCTTATTAGTTAGATAGTGCCCTAAGAGCATATCATGCTTTGCAGTCATGTTAGTTGCTAAAGATGTGGTGGAATACAGAAAGTCTGCTAGGTATGATTCTTATAGCAAAAAATGTTGCATATAAGGTTCAATAATGAGTTTGCAGAACATAAAATCATCAGGAGTGGGAGCTGTGTAAAATTTTAAAAGGGGTTTTCTTGATAAGGCAGATAATACTGATATTGCATATGAAATCTATGGATAAATATGTTAGCCAGAGTATATCATCCTAGGGTTTTGTCCTCGTAAGAAAGGCTGGTTCTGAGTAGCAAACTCAGACCTAGGTGAAAATCTTTATCCACACAGGGAGTTTTGCAAACATTTTCTTTAGCTTTGTCAATATGTGCTTGGAAGAGCTGAGGCACTTAGCCATGAGCTTTCTCGGCGTTTTGAATTTATAATGAAACCTGAGGCATTGCAAGTTTAGAGTGGCTTAGGGGATTTCACTGTGCTTACACATTAGTCTGTCCCAATGGCAGTAGTAACGGCAAAATGTAGCAGTGATTCATAGTTTCTCATTTACACCCCTGCCTGCGTCATGTACTGTGTTACATACTTCCTTTCTTTTCAAGTATGTTTTTTGGGACTGGTTTATTGTTGATTGGGAAGTGGAGCTGTTCCCAATGTATTCCTAAGGAAACATCCTGTACAGGAAGAGAGATTTGTTTTATTTTACATACAGCTGCCAATATACTTTAAAGTGGATGGTCTCCTTTGGGCTTTTTTCCTTCCCTCCTAAACCTAAATTGTAGTTTAAGAGTAGCCTGTAAGCCAGGGCTGCTTGAAGGTCACTTGAGGTTCACGGAAATTATTGCAAGCATAGATAGTTTTGAGACCTCTTCCTGATCTTTATTCAGCTGAGATGTAATTATGCGTTTTTAAAGAAGGACACAAAGCTCTTCCAAGATGAAAATCCAATTTCCAGGGATTCCACAGACAGGGACCTCTAGTGACAAACAAGCAAAGCACAGTCCTTACGAATGTGTGTGCTAATGATCACAGTCTTGCTACTTTACTGCTGGTGTTACAAAGAGGAATTTGCTTTAAAGTTTCTGTCTGCTCTCAGCCGTTATGTGTCCTTCATGTCACTCTGTGATACTCTTCTTGCCAGTCATGAGACAGCAGTTAAATGAGGCTCATTCTTCTACCTTAAAAGCAAATGGTGTGAAAAGAGAGAAGTAAGTATGTGCTTACTAAAGCTGTACCTGCTATACCTGACTGATCTTTAGGGGAAAGTCTTTTGCTGTCACATACTATCTCTCTGGTCCTAGAGAGACTCCTCTGTAGTGAGGAGCCCTGATTACTCTGGATTACAGTAAAGGCATTTAAAATCTGAGTGTGAATTTGCTAGGGGAGTCAAGCTGGAAATTTTTGAGACCAGCCAAGTACACCTCATTAGCAACAGCGCAAAAGGCCCAGAATTGCCCAAGTGCAGATGCTGAATGTGAGAGTGGGGACTTGAATTCAAAGGATTGCCTGGGCATGTTGAGTCTTGTACCCTGTGCTGAAATGGTGAATGAGGATGCCAGTAATGATGAGGGTTTTTTGATGGCTTGAATAAGTGGACACCATACAAAATTTAGTTCTCACAGTGTAATCAGCTGCTAATCTCTAGGGTTGGACTTGAGATGGTTATCTGAAGAAGATATATTCTTTCACTTGTAACCAATGCTTATATTTCTCAGCCTTCTATGCCTACAACCCATAGACCATAATTTCCTGCTAACTGAAGGTCCTGAAATGGAAAGATGCCATTCAAAATACGAATGTTGCATCCAGCTTAAGCCAAGAGGGACTTCCTTTAATCATTACTGAACTGAGAAAATACAATAGTATTTTGTGTGTAGATCTACTCAGACAAATCTGCATGTTTGGTAGATATTTTTGCAGATTTGTTATTCTTTTAGCAGTCTGCTAGAATTTCTAGGCAGAAAAACAAACAAAAATAATAATAAAAAATCAGTCTTCTGAAAATAATCTTTAGAATTCTGTGTTTTAGGAAACGTAGAGGTAAGTGAGTTTGAAGGTATTTCTTTCCAGATTATCTTATATGGATTTTAATGAAGCTATTTCATAGCTTCTATGTTTTTGTTTGTTTATTTTTAAGATGAGCTTTCCCAAACTCCTACTGCAGTACTTTTATTTACGGATGATTTTTCCACTATCTTTCTCTCATAATCCTTTTTCATCTGCCAAAACACTGTCATATTAATAATAGACCCTTTGATTTAGTACAAAATGAAGCAACAAAGGTTATTATTACATAATGGGTTATGTTGCCTCTGTGTTATTAGAGAAAGCGATATAGATGAGATGGAGACCACAGCTATTATCTTTCGCTGTAAACTTTCAGGAAAATCCTTGAAGAAATATTTATTCAGAAGTCCAAAGGGAAGGTTTTACTCTGAATCACTGGCAAATGTTCGAGCACACTTTGCCTCCTCTCTCTCTTGTCCTTTTATCTTTAAAGTATTGATTTGAAACTGAGCTAGAGTATTCAACTGATTTCAGATTTTAAGCTATGCATTTAAGGCATATATTTTGTTGCTGGTGAAAAAATGATGAACTAGAAGTTCCAGTGGCTTTGGATCCACTTTTATTGGCTTCATGATAGCAAATCAGGCTGCATTCCAGTGAATTACAAATTGCCATAGGTAGTGTGGTTTCCAGTCCATACTGGACCAATGAACAAGAGCAAGGTAGAGCTATAGTGTTGCTCTGCAGTAGATTTCAGCTGAACTAAGACAGCCAGCTCATTCCCCAAAGGACAAGAAGGTGCTAATAAATTTCCTTTGTCTGGAATGCAGAAGTGTCATAGATAAGAGAAATAGTGTGCTATAACTGATTACAAATCTCTTTCACTCCCTGCAAAGTAGGTATAGAATGAAAGGTCACAGTGAAAGCAGGAGAGTTGGCTGTAACTTGACATGTATAGTCTGTTTTTTCCTTTTTCCTTTCTGTTTTTTTTTTTTTTTCTTTCTTTTTTAATTGCACAAGCTCATTTGAGTTAGTGTAAGACAGCTGAAAAACTCCATTAACATGCAGGCCAAAATGTGTGTGACTATGCTAACTGGCCTTGCTAAAGTTTGAACTCCTTTAAGCTATACACACCCTGTGAGCAGGACTTCAGTTGTCAACTGTGCCTTAGGGGGTGGCTTTTCATAGTCATCTAGCATGAATGACCTTCTGAAACAAAGCTAAACTCAAGCATACCCCTTCCTTCAAAAGATATTCTAAGAGCTCCAGACACTAGAAATTCTAGTATACTCCTCTTGGCCTGAGGATTTGGTCACATGCTATGACGTAGGGAACTGCAGAGAACTTTTACTGATACATTGTGTGCACCTTAACAACATGCTATGTGCACCTTAACACTCCAATGAAGTTTGGGTGTCATTTTGTGTGAAAGTTTGAAAGCAGGTACAAATTAATGTAGAGGCTTGTTGATTATGTGGTTTCACATGTTCTCTGTCATGAGAGACCATCACAGCCACAAAAAAGCTTCTGCATAATTAGTTGAGTACGGTCCTAGCCAGGGCAGCATTCCTTCCTATGAGATCTCCGCCAGAAACATCCATGTGTTCAGCACATATGAGAAGGGCAAAGTAAAACCCAGGAATAAATACACTCTGCTCCAAATGTTGTGCCTGTCCTCAGTGTTGTGTAGCAACACAGTCTCATGTTGAAGGACACAATGAGTCACAAGGTGTAACCACATCAGGACTTACAACCTAGGTTTTTTACTCTTGAGGTGGTCAAGCAAGACGTAAGCCTTGGAAGGCTTCAATAATGTTCTTTCTCAGTTTGCTTAGTGCTAACTTGGTATAGTAAACTAAGGAAATCTGACATTTTACAGAGTAGGGTTAGTAATTCTTTGATCTCTGGACTATATTTCCTGCAAACTTCTCACAGCTTTAAAAATATAGAGGCATTGATCCCAATAAAAGTCATCTGAGTTAGTTGAGCACAGTTTATCCTGACATAACATATGGGACAAAGCACAGAAGCTAAAAAATGCATTCAAGGTTCAAATGATATCTAGTAACCAAGGAATAGAAATAAAATAATTTAGGAATTTGTAATAATCCTCGCTAACAACTAAATTGCAACTACTAATTATATAATTCAAATCTTTCTGCATTGCCCCATGAAATAATATCTCTAATAGGTTTGCCAAGGATGACATAGGTTTTCTTTACCATTTAATTTATGCATTAGGACATATAAGGCCTTATAAATACTACTCTTTTTCTTGAAATCAAAATAAATAAAATGACAATGTTTTGCCACTGAGGTTAGTTCAGGTTACAGTAAACTGTGTGCAGATATAAGACCCATATAAATTGTCTTTCCTCATAATTTTTGAGAGGAGGAAAATTGAAAAATTAGTGGACAACACCAGAAATTGGATTGCTGAAGTTCAAAAATGCCTGCCATTCACCTTTCTTAAAGTCCCAGATGCCTTGTAGCCCACAGCAAAATGTTACTGATATTCTAGTTTATAAGGGGAAAAATGGGGAAAAAACACAGTACTAAGCTTGAGCAGCTAAGCTTTATCTAAAAGTGGAATATTTTTATTATTGATTTATTTATTGCATATTGTAAAAGACTTGTTTGATTTCCTGTGTGTCTCAACAGTAATTTATTGTACTCATCTTCCCGTCTATTACACCTGTAAGTTAGCCTAAGTTCCACTTTGTTTTTCAGTGAGTTGTAATATAGTTTTGTATTGAAAATTAAGGTGCAATTCAAATGAGAAGTGGACTGTCAGATCTTTTCTCCAAACATGAACCAAATATGATTGAAATGCTTCAAAACTGTGTTTAAACATCAAGTGCCCTATTTCTGAGTTGTCTGGTCAGTTATACTCTGCCAGTAATATGAAAAGATGTTTTTTTTAATGCCTCAGGACAGTGTTAATTCCCATTATAGCTTGTGGCTAGAATGAGGGCCTTCAAGCAAAACTCTCAAAATATTCCAGGTGACTTGCTCTTGAATATATTTGCGGTGATGAGAAGTAGAAGATAATGTCATCCCAATCTCTCATGTGACTCCTTGTCTCCATGAGTTCTATGAATTGGCTTGACTCCCATTCATTTGTATCAGAGTGGATAGACCTCGTGACTGCTTTTCAAACTCTCAAAGGAAAAGCTCCTACTGTTCAAATAAACATCTAAACTTTGAACACTGTTGTACTTAACCTTCTAATGTTGTGAGTTTCAACCATGTAATATCACAGAAGTCTCTTTTCTTTCCCAGAAATCGGTGGAAGTGTCCAGAGAAGTGGTTGCTGCTGAACTTGATGAAGTGGTGTATGTATAGTTTTTCTTCCTCCTGCCACAGGGTGCAGTGCACACTGGTGAGACATTGGACCATGCCTTGTTTTGGTTATTTTGACGAACAGCAGATTGACTTCACTTGCTTTGGTGGTAATCTGGCGAGTGTGCAGGATATGGGCTCATGTTCTTAGGGCTATCACAGGCCCATGATGATGAATTAAATGTAGCTGAAGCTATTACTGCCCCCAGCTGCCTGCCTCAGCCCACTGATGGACATTGCCCTTTCTGAGCCAGGTATGTCCGAGCCACTTATGAAAGGCTTTGCCAGGCTGGAGATGTGGCACTTGATTCACAAAATGATCAGATGTCCATGCCTCAGGGGCTGCCGTCCCTGTTAAAGGGACAGGGCAGGTGGGCTGGGGATTGGAGAGGTTCAGACTTCCGCTTTTATTTGTCGGCTAGTGTGACAAACTCCTTTAAGTGTCATGGCAGATTTTTGCTTCAGAGCAGGAAAAAATCAAACTCTTTCATAAGCTGAAATGTTTTGAAGTTCTGACCAGTAAAATGCCACTAATTGACTGGTAAGACAGTGTATGAATATTTTATTTGCATTGCTTTTTTTATCTGTTTTTTCACCGTAAAAGCAAGAAAAAATTCTTAGCATATCTAGGATTCTCCAACATCACAAACATTCATAAGATGTCTTTCCTGAATAGAATCTACAGCTCCCTGCAGTTTCTAATAAAAATACGTATCTTTGATGAATTACAATTTATTTTTCTTTACCAGTGTGAGTCAGGAATGGAACAATACAGGATTGTAATTGTTATTGATATCTATTTTTTCAATCTTTCCTATGGTAGTGATACCAGAAAGACTTTGTCAAGTTGGTGGATATAAAAAGCAAGGAGTAAACAGGGTTGATGATGCTTTGTTGTGATAAGTAGTCTTCCATTTCTTGGTAAAGGACAAAATATTAGCCATCAAAATAAATTAATTTGAGAACAAAACCCAGTGAAAGAGATAATACAGAGTTCAGGGGAAAGTTTTTCACATAAAGCAAACAGCCATTATTCCCTTGAATTCAGATTTAGCTTTAAAAGGAGTTACATCACAACTACTGACTCATTGCAGACTTTTGACTGCACCTATGTTGGTTGCAATGTGATTCCAGTCCTCACAGTTTGTTTTTCTTGTCTTTTTTTTATTGTTTGTTTGTTTGTTTGATTTGGTTTTAAATGAGCAAATAAAAGAAATACAGAAAGAAAATGTAACATTGTTGCAGTGAGGGAGCAGTTGCTGCTGTTATTATTAGCAACCCTAGTGTAATTTGTTGACCTCACAGTAATGCAGGTACGCATTTTACATTTACATTACATTTTACATTTACATTACATTTTACATTTTAATCACCTCACCTTACATTTTAATCACCTCACTACTCTCCACAAGATACAGCTGCCTAAGAAAATTTAAGTGTCCCTGAGAACGTCTTTTTGTAAAGAAAAGTGAAATATAACGTAATAGTAACCAGCATACTTTTTTTAGGTTTCTAAACTATATCAATTGAAATTATAAGGAATTAATTCTATATCTCTTCTATCTGGTGCAGTTGGACTATGTGGAAGAGCGCTTCCAAATTCTCACTGGGGTAGAAAGAATTTGATAATTTGGCACCAGTGGCTGAACCCAACCATTCTACCAACTAAGCAAATTCTTCTCCAGTGGGCAAGGGATCCTCTATATAGTACCTATATCACAAGTAGAACATTCTGTGCATACACTTTACAGTGAAACTCTACTTGTACATTAATTTCAGAATTTGCAGATTTATTGCATATGATGCACTGAACATGTCTTGGGGACAAAAAAAAAGTTATGAATTTGTTTATCTCTAACAAAGTTTTAGTCATGCAGTGGCTGCTTATGCAATGCGTGTTGCTCTTATTTCCCACTGAGGTGAGAACAATATGTTCCTTAATGTGAGGTAGGCTTGTTGAAACTGGGAAACACTAGATCCACTGGGTAAGTACAAGCTGACAGAAAAGCACAGGCAGAGTTTCTCAGACAAGAAGAAAGCTGGGAGCAACTTGATACTGCTGGAATAATTCATCCAGTCTCTTTCCAACTATTTTCTCCTCTTGAGAGCAAAGTGTCAACTCTCAATTACACACAGCAGTCATCTTCCTTGGGAGTACCTCCATGTTCTTTTTGTTACTGGTATGTATTCATGGTGTAGATGTGCCTGTGCTGTGGTGGTGGGAAGCAGGACACTGCTGCAGGAACAATCCCCTCTTTTTAATTTTGGGCTGCCCTCAGAGAACAGGGCTGGCAGGAGCCAAAGGTATTGCACTTGGATTACATATGGAAAGTTGCAGGTCATAGCCTGAATGCTGTGAAGCAAACCTAACAAGTAAAAATAAACTTCTGGACACCGCTTTACCATAACGTTTGGTTAGTTAGCAAAACTGTCACACACACTATGAAAAAGAATTAACAAAATGATGTTACTATTCATACACTAGTAATGGCTGCAAAACCAGTACTTCCCGTGTTTGCTCTCCGTTCTTTTATATCTTCTAGTCAGTTGGCAGTATAGGTTGACTTTTTTTCTATATGAAGGGTTATTTTTTTCTCCTCTGTTCCACCATAATCCAATAATCACCCTCATCAACCCCCAGAATTATGAAATAGCTTCAGAAACACATCCTGCTTCTGATTAAATTATGCAAAATAAGTCTTGTTTTTCTTACCAGCCGGTACCAAAGACAGCTAGAAGAAGGCTTTTCATGAATAGTTCTGACAGGCAATATCTTTAATTATACAAAAATGAACCTAAATGTGTTTTTAAATTTAAACACATTCCAGCAGTTGAGAGAACCAAAGATGGCTTTTAAGGGCATCTCTAAATATCACATAGGTTTATCACATAGGTTTGTTCTCCCTATTGGATGAGAGCAAGCTGAGTAAGTGCTTTGCTCATTCTAGTGCTTAGCCTGTTGAGTTTCTATTGCTGCGAAGAAAGATTTTGTTATCCTACAGAGGTATCATGAGCATTAAGCTCTGAATGTTCGTAAATAAGAAAGATATACTAGAAGCATGTTTTATTTACTTCTTATTTGATGAAGTTACTCATTGCCTCTACAAATCCCCTGCTCATCTAAGGAATCAGTACTGAAACTGATGTGCTGCTCTGATGGATTGCTGTTGCTAGTAGGCTTTCTCTATTATTAGATGGGAGGAGTAGGTAGCAAGAAAGTAGAAATTTTGCCTTTGGCAAGTCTCCAATATATATATATATATTTTCCTTCTAATTTGGCCTTACAAGCCCTGGAGGGAAACCTTGATTAATGTGTGTGTATTAAACACCCACTCAGTAAATACTTTAACATTACACAGTGAGATAATTTGTCGATTTTTTTTTTATTATTATTTGGATCTTTTCATCCCAGGCAACTTAGTTTTACAGAAAAATACTTAAAATGTGATCTTATCATAAAATAAAGTATATATCTATAAGTAATTCAGTTTCAGCCCACAACTGCCACATGCAGTATTCCCACGTATACGGTTTATGTGCTAAGTTGAGATGCCTGATGCTTAAACATAGATCCTAGTTTCTTATGTTACTATTTGTGTGTTTGACGTTGCCCAGCTTGTGGACAGGAAGTTGCTTGTACTGTGTATTTGGTTAAGTTTCTTAATATCTGCTGAAAATTACATTACGAAGCCTGTCTTTATATTATAGATTTCCAAACTCCAAAGAGTCTGTACAGTTACTTGCTTGAGGAAATATAGCTTTTTGGACATGCAACAGCTTAATGTATTTGCTAAAATGAGTGTTCGAGTGGTTGAAAATTGCTTTTGCAAAAATATGAAAATAAAGTTAATTTCCATTCATCCACTCATATGTCATGATACTGATGTTAGAACTTTACTTTTACAAATATAAAGAATATTTATATTTATAGGTGAACTCCTAGGCCTTCAAAACCAGTAGCAAAAATCCTAGGAACTCAGCAGGTACAAGACATATTCCAGTGACTAGCTGAGTGAGTTCAAATACTGCTTCGTGCTAGCTGCATTCAAGAATTTCTTATATTCCCTTTCTTGAGAAACAGAATGCAAGAACTTCTCTTTAGGATAATTCAGTTAATTACTGTCAAAAAACTGAGGAAGTTGAAAACTTTTTATTGTTTGTCTGAGAGTCTTCATTCAGATTAAAATATTTTAAAAGGCAAATTTGGTATTTCGCATTGTTTATTAAGGCATTGTAGGAATACATTCAAGAATAAAAAAAAAAAA
>VZSV01000076.1:3169102-3194126 GCA_013398735.1 Nothocercus julius | reverse complement strand
ACATTGACTACATTGACTTTTATTAGGGTTGTCCATTTGTCTATTATCCTCTTTGTATTTTCTGATTTTACATAGCTTCTCTCTCTGAGGTAATTTTTCAGCTATTATCACGAATTATTGTATTTTGACACTACTGTAGTTCAAAAAAGGAGCTAATGCATTTGTGACCTTTACAGTTCAGGTATGCATGTGGTCAGAGGCCCAGATAAGAATTTTCCTCTGATCTCAGTCTATTTTGATGTAATGTTTTTATCTCAGTTCAAGCAGATTTGGTGGATGCTATCTTTTACTCTTTAAATATAATCTTTTCATTCTGTCTCCTAACAGAAAAGGATGAAATTGTCTCACACTAAGGGTCTCAGTGAAACAGACATTTACACAGAACATTTAGTGCAAACAAAGTAATCTCTGGGAAATAATCCAAAGACCTGATTTTCTTTTTTTCAGGGGTATAAGTCAGGAGCAGTGTCACTGAAGTGCAGAAAGTGTTGCAAGGATGAAACACTAGGACACGAAGTCTGTGGAAATATAATGGATTTACACAATGGTGCTGTAGTGGTGATTTTCACTGGAAGAAGAGAACGGAAAGGAAGAAGTGTTCTAGATAAAGGAAGCCCTCTTTAAAGAAAATTAACCTGATTTCACGATATGTTCCCTTTTTCGAAAAAGATTTTTCTTAAAATAGTTACAAATTTCACAACCTTACCCTTGAGTTTGTAAGCAGACTGTAAAGCACCGTGGAAAGCTGCACCTTCTCTTATTCCACTGTAATGCATGTTTTTACTACAATTAAGGAGGTGAGTGCTAAATAACTTCTGATGAAATTGCAGTCGCACGGGCATAGGCGTTCTTTTTGCCTGAGAAACTTTAATCCAGTAACAAATGTAGAAAGAAAAGCTCGCAGATTCATTTAAAGTGGATTAGCTGAAATATTTTCTTTGTCTTTCCCAAATTCATCTCATAAACGTTGAGTCTTGCTTTCCAGGCTCTTGCAAGTTTACAAGAAATTCTATGGCCTTTAAAAGCATTTTTGGGAAAACAAAGTGATTGTGTGAAGAAAATTATATATTGAAAAGATAAGAAGGCTGCTGTGAAAAGGGTGATAGTTTTACATGTCATGCCACTGGAAACACCCTTATCAAATTCTGCTGCAATGTGTGTTCATTTATTAACCCCATAATGTTTAGAGTGAACTACCTTAATTAAGTGCATATTGAGAAATATGTTTTCTTGTAATATATTGAACCTCAGTAACAAAGTTCACCCTGTCCTTAACATTGTCCTAAAGGAACCTAGGTTGATTTAGTCTGATAACTCTGTGAAAGTTGTAATTCCCTGATGACATGTCACAAAGATTTAGCCGTCTTGTGGATGGTATTGATCTGGAAACTCTTAAGAAGATAAAAGGCTTAGAAGTTTTGTCCATTTAGTATGAAATAGAAATGAAGCAAAAACATTTTAAAATGTGAAACACTGTCAAATAATCACCTAATTAACAGGAAGGAAGGAAACAATCTGAGAATCAAAATACAGACCAATGCCTATGGGTTCATCACAAGGTCTGTTTTAGTCAACAAAAAAGCCAATGCAAAGCATTGTGATTTTGTTTGGTATAGTTTAAGTTTGGCAGCAAATATTCTCTAAGATTCAATCCTAAATCTAATCAGAGTAGGGGCAGCTTAGCTCATTTTGATTTTCCATGTTGCCAATTTTCCACAGCTTGTGTAGCTTGTCCTTTTCCAGAGTACTAGAAGAAGTTTAAAGGGATTTCCAGAACCATAGTTTTCCTACTACAAATGTGTCCTAGATGATCAAATAAGTTTAAACTGAACAGTTAAAAATCACTTATTCATGTTGACACACTTCACCTTCCACCTACCAGCACATGAAGTAAACATTGCCATACATTCAATGCACAGTCATGGTTTTGTCCCATCACATTTTCTTGGAGATTAATGAATCTCTCTTCAGTAAGGAGGAAACAATGATGCCTGTGGTTAGGAAGGAAAGCCAAAATTACTAAGTTCTTAGAATATCCAGTTCCATGTTCTTGTAAAGTCCGTTTTCTCTTTTCTTCCTATTCTGGGGATTAACCTCTGAATGGAAGGATATTGAGGCAAAAACAGCATATGCATGCTCACACTTTCTGTCTGGTAGTGTTTGCTTCACTGGAGTTAGTAGTTCTGGTAATATTTTCCCTTATGGAGTCTACCTGTTGTTTCTTGTTCATCTGCCCTGCAAGATCAAAACAGATTTAAAGGAGAACTTTTATACTATCTGGTTTGGAGAGCAGAATATTTTGGGGGGCTGGGTTTTCCACTCAGTGGAAATTCCTGACATCATAGGATTTGCTTTTAGTTTTGAAATGGGATGAAATGCAGAGGTTTGGATGGATTGATTCCTCTGCATAAATATTAGTTCTAATATCTCAATTTATTTTATAAAATAAAGTAGCATTCTCAAAAGTTCTTCAAAATGAAAAACTCAAAATTCTCTTCAAGGCATGTCAAGTGGTCTTTTATGATAACTTTCTCAAAATATATAACTTAATTGAATTGTTCCTTTTCATTCCATCTATGCTTACACTATAAAAGTTGCATCAGAGCAGTGGTTCACTTCTTATGCTCCATCATGTTCTCTTATTAACATATGCTATAGTCTACCTAGATTAAATCCATGGACTTTAGCAGTGTTAGTCATATCTTCAAACCAAGGTGAGAGTCTGACCTCATGTATTTGCAATCTAGTGTTGTCTTTATATTTGTATCAAATGTTTTCCTTTAAAACATTTCCTTTCCTTAATCATCCTTTGTGGATGATTTGTGTATGCAACACTGAAAGAACAAGTGAAGTACATGAGATAACCAATGTCTTAAATCAGATCCTTAGTGTTAAAGCAAGAGGTGAATCTACTGCCTGCTGTTAGGTTTAAAATAATATGAGTTTTATCTTGGACTTAAATCATTGATTCCTGTTCTGGGAACCCCTCAACGATAAAAATCCACACCTACCAGAAGAAAATATTCTCTTTTTTTTTTTTTTTTTTTCAATAGTGAACTTAATCCTGTAAGTAGTTAGATAAAAGAAATTGAATTGTTGTTTTGGTAACCAGTATCCAAAGCATGTATCAACGTGAATAAATATTGTTTAGACACACTGTCATGAACAACCCAAGAGAAACTGGAAGCTTCCTGAGTCACAACTGAGTAAAAGCTGAGCAAGACTTCAAGATACCTTTTGGAAAGTTTTCTTTATCATAATTCCTTTTTTTATAGGACTTTTTGATGCAAGAATGAAGCTAGGTATGTCAGAATTTATTAAATATCATGAATTTAAGAGAGAGAAGAAAGAGCAATTAGCATGTGCATGTATGACTCATGATTGTTAAAGTAACTGTCATTCCAATAAATGTCTGTGTCTAGAAAATCTCAGTATCTAACAAACTGGTAACATTTTAAATGAAACCCATGTCTTTATTGAGAAAGAGTTTATTGCTTGGTGGATTTTTCAGACTATCACAGGTTTTGATCTAAATAATTCTGTCTTAAAATATTTCTTTTGAAATCTGTACTACAACATTAAGCCAAAAGGCTAAATATGCATAATGTAGCATAAAATTAACATTTCTGATCATCTAGAATTTTTGTATACAGGCAATTTTCTCGACACACCTTAGCCTGCTCTAAAAGAAATATTAGCTTATAGCAAAAAAGTAGAGGGAAAAATGTAGGTAAACTTAACACCACATTTGTCTGTAAGAATATTCTCTCTGTGGTGAACTATACTCCGGTAATCTGTAAGAGCACAGTGAGAAAGAAATCTACTAATCTACTTTGCTCATATTTCTCTGTCACTGAAAATTCGTATTTTTTGTCTTAATCATAAAGATGACCCCAAGGTACCTGCACCCTTTAGATATTTACATTTTAAAATAACCTTTCTTTTTCCCAAACTGAACAAGTATGTATCATCTTAATACTGCAACTGGGCAAGCGTTTGTATCTACAATGACAGTCGGATATTCTTAGATGATATTAGATCAGATGATGATTGGACTGGACTGGGACTCAAGAAGCTTGGGTTCCTTTCCTGGAGCTGTCACTGAGCCATATGATTTTGAGTAAAAAGCACTATTATCCAATGCATTTGTTTCCTTTCTTTCATTTTTTCTTTCTTTTCATCTTTTCTACTTAAATTTCTCAGAAATCTCATTTTATGTCTTAAAATTCTGTCATGAAACCACAGCTATGATTTGCTTTGCTTCCTTTAGACTATTAAAAACATACATATATAAATATATATACAAATATATATAAATATACATATATATATAAATACAAATATATATAAAAATATATATTCTTTAACTTTATGTAGCAGCTATTGTAACCACTAATGGGATTTGACGGCCCTATTCCCAAACCTTTAGTCCGATAGATAAGTTACTATAACATGTGGTTTATAAGGGGCAAAATTGAAAATCCAGACCCAAATGGTCTTGATTTTGTCCTCAGATCTGCAGGCCAAGAACTGGAAATACTGGATTTAGCTTTTTCATATTTCTGCATGTAACATTGTTTTTTTTGCTGCTTTACGTAGTAATATGCATGAGGAAGACTGCTATTATTTCATACGTAGTACTGCTGAGGCTGTAAAAACTAGAGATGTAGGCTTTAAATATATCTGAACTCTTACTTAGGCTTACTATACTTACATTAGGGCTGTTCTGTTAATGGCCAGGTTCTGACTGACAGCCAGTGGGAGACAGACATATGAAATTCCTTTAGCTCTGCAACATTCACGTACTGTAGGCTATAATACTGTAATAGCATTGTACTGCCCTCTTTTGGGTATGGCAGCCAAACTACAGAAGTACAAATTGCTAGATTCAAAAGACAGGTTAGGGAACTTCAGGACCCTAACGAAAGATTCATTTTTTAGCAAATGCAAGAGATGAGAAGACATAATTAGATTGACATGATTAGATTTGTAGGCATCTGTGTTAGTTTTGCTTTGTGTTCAAAACCAAAATATGCAAGCTGATGTCATCTACTTTTAAGTCCTAGCTACAAAATAAGGTTGTGTTGGTATCCTTTTAATCACAGTCATGCTATAGGAAATTATATTGATCTTCATTTCTAAACAACTCGGTCACATTGACACTAATTTAAGACCATAATAATGTCTGTATTTACAAATGTTAAAAATTAGGCATGCTTTCTCAAAATGAAATGCATTAGTGACTTGAATCATATAGAGAGTATGTTTTGCTGCTTACGAATGACAAGTGAGTCAAATGTCTGAACTGGCTGGTGAACATAAGTTATGTATTCAATGTATTCAATTTTGAAGAAAATTTAAAAATATCAAAAATATTAGAGTATAAGACAAAGTGTAACTATAACATGATGGTACTGTTCGTTTACAATTTCATACAATTAGTATGAAATGCTTCCTATAAATTCTCAAAAGTGAAGAAGAAAGTATCATGTTCTGCCTTGCAAGCTAAGTCTGAGTTTCCTTTTTTAAAAGGAAAGAATAAAAATGAATGATAGATTTATCAAAAGACATTTGAAATGTTCTACTCAAGTAAAAGTACTTTCAAAATATATTAATAATGAGTATACTCTACAATACTCCACACATATATAGTATTTTAAGGGATTAACAGCTGCCTCTGTGGTGTGAATCTCATTTTGGCAATTTTTAAAATATTTCCAGTATCTTGTGAAGCCAGGGGTAGTCTTTGTTTGTTGTCCACAGGTCTGTCCTGGATCTGTTAGTGTTCAATAATTAATGTCTGGACTGCAGACTAAAAAGTGAATTTATGGAAAGTGCAGTCGGTATGTGTTCCTGGAAGGAACTGCAGAGATAGTCAAGGAGAAGAGAGAGTTAAGATTGAACTTGACTTCAACTTGAAGTTGAAAGAACTGAGAAAATAGAATGTTATTCAATAGGGAAAAGATTTTAGTTAGGACAGATGACCTCAGCTGGATTTCAGTGTCCAGCTTTAGGCAGCACACTTTCAGGAAGATTTGCACCAAATGGAGAGAAGTTTGGAAAATGCAGGTCATGTTTCACAGGAGACTGAAATATGACCTGCAAGGAAATATTGCATAAATGAAATGTACATAATAAAAGATTAAGTTGCAAAAGGTTCAAAAGATGCAGAATAGCCATTAGAAGAAATGTTCTGAAAGGAAATGGGTAGTTTTCTGAGGTCTAAGGCAGATTCCTTGAAAAGCCTGTACCACATCTCTTGACTAAAAGATCTTTAACAATAGGCTAAACAGATTTCTGTCAAGAATAACATAGGTGGTCTGTCTATGGAAAAGGAAGCAACCAAGTGATCTCTTAAAGTCCAGGTCAGTCCTTGTAATTTCTACCTTACAGAATTTGCGGAATGCTTTTATTTCAGCTGGCACTTTATTCAAAAACTTCGCTTTGCCTGTAACTTTCTTTCAGCTCTAGATCTAAAGAATCCTTTTAGTGAATGTGTCCACTCTACAGCCAACAGCTAACATGATGGTTATCATATTTACTTACTCCTAAGAACTCAGAGAAGCAAATTACTTCTTGTAGGTAATGCAGAATGATCCTGGTGCACAGTCTGGGGCATTTATGACAAGACGACAGAAAAAAAAACATTGACCTTGTAAGTAAAATCATGCATAACAGGTTGAACAGACTAGCAGATCTAGTACAGAGTGATCGTCCTTCTGAGCAAGATACCTGGGGGACAGTTTTCTGAGATCTGCTTTCCACAGCTGAAAGAGACATTGCCAAGGCCATGATATGGCCCAAACTAAAATATGTTAATCTGTCTTCTTGCTACTCAGTGTTATGAAGTAGATTATTACTGCACATGGAAATGGTGAAAGGAAAGAAGTTCTTCAGTCAGCATGTCTCTTTTCCACAGTCAACGTGACACTTGACAAGTGAATCAAAGAACTGCTTCATAGGTAAGCTATTGTTAAGAGCTTCATTGTTTCTTGTTTCAATCTGTTAGCATCATGTTGCAGTACTGTATTAATGAGCTACCTAGAAAAATATACATTTTTAGTCTTTTGGGTTTGGCCTTGGTGGGCAATTAACAGCAACACACCTAGTATAGACAAATGCTGGATGAGAGATGAGTTGAGAAACAAGAAAAATAAAAAAATCACTTTGGTAATCCTAGAGTTTGTATTCAGCATTGCAAATTGCTATCATGCTAAGAAACGTTACACAGCGGAAGGGGAAAATAATTATATATTTGCATTCCTGTTTCTCAAAAAAGCAATGACAAATGTTTACATTTGGTATTTCAATGACACTAGATCTGTAGTGGAGAAGGATCTCCTCTTCGCTGACTATAATGCTGATTATAAACAATTCTTCCCTAAAATCCATTTCTACATACCCTTACTCATTTGTTTTGCTAGTATATATGTTTGTATGAATCTTACAGAAAATGAAATTAGTCATACATTTTCTCTCCAACTATCTTACATGGTGGTCTACTTTTTGCGTGGTTTAAATACCAGTTTTTCGATACACAGTCTTTCTGGAGCCTTCAGGGCTGGCTCAGTCTTAACTTAGTTGACTCAAAAAAATAAAAAATAGTGTTACACAGTATGCTATGTCTTCCAGATGAAATCTTTAAAACTAAGGATGAGAAAAAGCCTTCTGTTGTTTTAGGCAAAATCAAGGGTTTTGTAGTCTAATTAGTAAGTATAAATATTTCCGCTGTTGCTAAATTTGATGTCAGCACCGGAAGTACATGAAAAGGAAAAACAGCAATCTAAGACATGAATTCTGTAAAATTACTTCTCTTGAAATTATGGCTTCACAGCATTCACTGACAATTGAGTACCAGCATTAAGATCTAGCTTGCAAACTTGAATGAAGATAATCATGTGCACATGTAAAGCTGAGTAGGTGTTAAGTGTTTGCAGGGTTGGCACTTTTTTTTAAAGGCATCCTTTGGCTTTTTCAGTGGAGATGGTGAATTAATTTTAAAAATGAGTTACTAATATATTTCCAAATTAGTGTTTTAGTTTGGATAGTTTAAATGTTACTTTTGCTATTTTTTGTTCATAAGCTTTTGGGTGGCCCACACTATTCATGAAACATTTGCAAATCCTGGAAAATTCATAAATGTTTAGGATGAACAATTCTGACATTGACATCAAGAGTTCCAGCTTGTTCCCTCTGGGGTCTAGACTGATTTTTTGCTCTAATCAGATCCTGCCTTCTTACTCAGGGAAAATTCCATTCATGTCAGCAGAAATTTTGATCTCTGAGTGCAGCTGGACTTGACTCACTGAAATTAAATAATTGTCTTTTTTGTTTTGCTAGGGCTAGATGAATACCCTTGTTCATGCTTACTTATGCCTTGCGTGGTCCCATCATCTTCAGAGGGGCCCCATTAGGGGCATGAAGTTTGTATTTAACATGACTGTGAGTAACTGGACATAGCTCCTCTATAGTAGGTAACTGCTGTGCATAGTCACCGGATCCTTTTCCATCACTGTTAAAAACAGTAACAATTTGAAACCGGAATTAAGTTGTTTTTCCAAGAGATACTAACCATGTGAGTATCTCATGTGTCTACAGATATCTTTTACATGACATCTTTATCTTACTGGGTAGTTGCTAATTTGTTAGCGTGGTTAATCCTTCTTTCTCCAAATTTAACTAATAGTGTCAACAGGGATCATTTGTAGAGAGGCCTGCAGCACATCTGGAAACAAGCCATCAAGAACTGGCATCAATGTTGGAACTAAGTAGATGCATAGATAACGAAGGGCAGGTCAGAAAATTATTTTACAATTACGACAGTACATGTAGAAGAAACGGTAAGGCCTGAAGCCCTTGGTCACAAAAAGACTTACACTGGAATCGCCTTTCAGTGAGACACCATAGGAATTACTCACTGTGGGATTTGTTCTTAAGAATTGATACTAAAAGGGAGACTATTTCTGTGGTAGTGTTCATAGAGACTACTCACTGTCATCTTCCAGTGTAGAAACATGCTAATTTATTAATCTTGTACAGGCCTGTTGAAACATATTGGGATTCCCCTGGTTGAATGCTGAATCAGTGCCCTGGCATAATAGAAATCTTGGCCACTAAGCAACATTTATCCATTTTAGATGTGTATCTCTTATAACTATCTATTTATCTTATAAGATAAATATTTTTTTTTTGACACACCTAACAACTATTTTTTAAAAGTGCTGCAAACCAAATTTTGCTGTTTGTGTACTTTTGCCTCCGGGTCAAAGAACACTCAATTTGTAATGCAATCCACACCTCACACAATATTCCCTTTTCTCGATTGAATGGTAAATTAACAACTTTATTTCAAATACATATACAATGCATTTTAAAGACTGTTTCTTCACTTCACACTGAAGTCCTACTTCTATTGGTAGCACTAGGTACAGCTCCATTGTTTTCAAAGCACGAGTTCAACTCTTGCTGATCCTTTATGATATGTGTATTTTAACACTATTTAGCATCATTTATCTCAAACATTTACTGTATCCTAATTTATTACAGTTATTTATTATTAAAATGAGTGTGTGATGTATGCAAAGTGTTGAATACTACCTTCCTTCCAGCCGTACACGGATTGCACTATGACTCAGTTAACGTACAAATTTTGTTCTCTGATACGTGCCAATTTTAATGCAGTAAAAGAACCAATTATACATCAGTTTATGCAGAGACTTTAAGTTAAGTAGATAGTAGGGTTACAAGTATGTGAAAATGTATGGAAAACTCTTCTAGACTTTTAAAAAACATTTTGAGAGCTGATTTTGGAGGTTTTTTTAGAAAGTTCTCTAGTTTCCTTCTGAAGGCAATCTAGTATTATTTCAGGAAAATCCAATGGCTTAAAATGAAAGTCAGTCTCTTTCTTTTATAATCCATAAAGTTACATGTTTCCTATCCGTGCCGCACCTTCAGATTTACTGGTTCTTTTTGTTCCTAGCAGGAGCTAAACGAAAGGCAAAAATCCCACATTTCTCATGTTTTGGGAAACAATCAGTCATAATAGCTTTTTCTGGGTAGTCATGAATAAAAAGTTGTCTTTAAAATTGCATTTACAGTCTGATGTGCATGATGTCAAAGGCGCACATCTGCTTATGCTCTTTTTTGGTGGGAGGGAGACAGTGGCTAAGGGAGGGTGCAGGGGACTAGTTTGGAAACATTTTCATTCCTTTTTACACTCAAAATTGCAGGCTCAGTTACAGAGAGGCCATTGGTAAAGTACTCGGGGACTGAAGCAGTGTTATCAGTCTGCATCTGCCTTTAAGTGGTGAACATATTTATCAGTCTGCATCTGCTTTAAGCAGAAGAAAAACAAGAAGCAAGCACTTAGTATCTTTAGACTACTATTGCTTGAAAAAAAATCTCAAATTATGCTGTGCTCCATTCATAACCTTGCTAATAGCAGTAATATACTGCCAGGTAGCTTCCCTCACCAATTAAAAGATTGCCACATATGGACTAATAAATAATTAGTATACATTAATCTAATTTGATTTAAATCCTATAGATTTAGAAGTTCTATATGGACCTCTACTACTGAAAATAAAGGTATTGAGAGAATGAGCCACAGTAGACAGATCTATTAATAGACTGGTACAGTGGTTGGGTACTGGACAAGACACACCAAAGTATACTAAATAGTGTGCAATCACTGCATGTGTTTGCATTTCTTTTCCATCTTTCATCACCTTTAGAATAATGGGAGCAACACACATACTCACTCTTTAGTTTAAAAATATCCCATGTAGGGGATACCCTAACATAAATGGAAATTGTTCAGTGAGTATGTATTTGTGTAAGTTGCACATATAAAACTTGAAACAAATGTGATGGGAGGACAGCTGACTTCTGACTTGGTACTGCATTAAATCAAAGGATTAAGCCTTTTCTGCAGACATGGCTTCAGGCTAGTGCATCTGTGAACTGACATATTTTGTGTGTTGAAAGCTTAACAAATCTATCATAGGCAGAGACTTAACTCCACCCAAGAGTGGATTAAGCCGAAGCATTGAAACTAGCTGGGTTTATGGGAGATCTCATTCAGACAAGTCAAGGATGAGGCATTGCTCTCCTGTCAGCTCTTATTCTGAACCTATTTTAATTCTTTGTTTTCTGGAGGCAAATATAAGTTCCATTTTGTTAGTTACTGCTCATTAGAGGTATAGGTGTGAACGTTGAAAATGTCAGGACTTGAGTTACACAGGACCTACACTTTCTTTGTTTTCTATTCACATCTTCTTGCAGTGCTTGTGCGTTTGACTTCAGTTTGTGCTGCTTTATTTTCAATCTTATGTTAGGAAGAGAGGGCTAAATATAAGAAATGTAAAGAAATGCAAAATAAACTTGTTTCTCCAAATTTCCCAGCAGTCAGCAATCTAAACTCGCTGTACATTGCTGAAAAATGCAGCAACTAGCAAACATTTAAGACAAATATAAGATTTGTTAAATTATGAAATTCTGTTCCTAATACTTATCCCTCTTCAGATGTGTCATCCGAGACATATTTCTCCATTCTTTTAATAATGTTACAATAAAAAAATAGCTGTCTTATTTTGGCAGCATGCTTTCATCCTGCACCTAAGCAGAATATACATACTAGAGAAAACTACTGTTCAAATTCCTTCACCAGAGATGTTCTTACTACATATTCTGATAAATTGTATTCATTGCCCTTACTCGGCTTGAAGCAATAGATAGATGTTTATTAAAATAACTTATTTGTTAAAATAACTGTGTTGATGTGTGTCTAAACCCATGATCTGGATATCATTCAACTTTGCAGGGGAGGAAAAAGAAAATCTTATTCCAGTTCTTAATTTCAAATTGCTCCTCTTTATGCTGCTAAAAATCCTCCCCAAAACCTGAATTAAACTTTAATTTGATTTATCTATGTGATATTTTGACTATATACTGTTGATCTAGTGGACCTCAATCACCTTTCAGTGTGTAAAACCAAAGCAGCAGAAATGTAACCCCTTAATCAGAAGCACCAACTATGAGTTGGCCAGTTTCACTCAAAATAATTATTATTAGAAAAAAAAAATGACAAATGGGCAAATCTCAGGAGTAACTTTTACAAAGAAAATTACTGTGAGGCACATGGATATATGAGTATGCTAACTCAGGATGGGTACACTAACTCAGGATCTGTCACTTCATTTTCTTCTAAATCCTGGAGTAAAACCCATATGGCAACTTGCTAGCATAATTTAAAAATGAGCTGGCCTGTACTAAAAGAGGAATATCAAATACCATCATTTGGAATCAGCATGGTCCAGTGTAAGAAAAATAAAATGTTGACCTACATCCACTTTTTGTATCTCCTGCATTTCCCTTTACCAATTTCTGTATAGTATTAGATTTATTTTCATTTTAAGAGAATATCGAACTGAACTACTTCTGCCACATGTTTTGGTTTACTTGACAGAAAAGTGTTCTGGAAAGAGAATACCACATTTTCTAGTTTTATAGTTTCATCAATGAGCATGATTGGACCACAGATATCAACCAGGTTATCTGCTTGCAGCATCTAGGTGCTAAAGAATCATTAGTGATCATGAAAAACTGAATAGAAAAGGTGTGTCTATTTCAAAGAAATAGGGACCCCATCCTGTAGCTCAGGGATGAAAATGAAATATGGAGCTTCAGAGACATGGGATACAGGTAATGATTGCTGCTATTTTCACAGTTAGGCTGTTCTGGTTCATGCTGAATACTCAGGTAAGGGTTTAACTTGTCACTGCGTTATATCACTATGCTAACTTTAATCCAAGGTATGTAAACTGCACTATAGTAGGGGGAACTGCAGAGTCATGCGGTCACAATTCCTTCCCTGTAATTTACTCTACTTGCATTTTGAAAGGTTGGGGTGAGTACTTGATAGCCATTTCTGACTGTCCCATACATATATGGTGTGAAAGAACATACAACTAGTTTATTCTGCAACAAATGGAAGAAGAGAGTCACTTGTGGAGGTAAGCATATAGCTTGCTTAGGTCAAGTTTTTGTTTACATGTGCAGAAAGGTCCAACTACCAAGTCATGAAAAGTAACTTGATATTCTTTGTCCTGTAGACTTAGGATGCACATATTTTTGGTAAGATGTAGGTACTGATCATTTTAATAAAGTATTAAAAACAGGTTTGAATTTTTCTTAGTTGTGACCAATATTAACTGTCTTTCATCAAGTCCTTTCCTTAAAAAATAAACAGAAATAATATCTTTCAAGTAGAACACACTAAGGGAGAATTAGTTTCAAGGTCACTTATGCATATATGCAACTCTAGTGTTCTGTATTTTATAAAATGATTAAGAGCAGTGGAAAGCTAAATTGTGATTTCAAAAGTGCTTATACAGAAGAAAACTGGACCTGGACAGCCTGGAGAGCTGGACAGTGAGAAACCTCATGAAGTTCAACAGGGTCCTGTACCTGAGGAGAAATAACCCCAGACACCAGTACAGGCTGGAGATTGACTTTCTGGAGAGCAGCTCTACAGAGAAGGACCTGGGCGTCATGGTGGACAATAAGTTGAGCATGAGGCAGCAGTGCCTTCATGGCCAAGAAGGCCAATGGGATCCTGAGATGCATTAAGAAGAGCGTCTCCAGCAGGTCAAGGGAGGTGATCCTGCCCACCTACTCCTGGTGAGCCCACATCTGGGGTACTGTGTCCAGTTCTCCCCAGTATAAGAGGGAACGTGGAACTACTGGAGAGAGTGCAGCGCAGGGCTACAAGGATGATCAGGGGTCTGGAACATCTGCCCTATGAGGAAAGGCTGAGAGAACTGGACATGTTCAGCCTGAAAAAGGGAAGGCTGAGAGGGGATCTCATCAGTGTATCTAAATACTTCAAGGGAGGGAGTGAGGAAGATGGGGCTGGCCTCTTTTCGGTGGTGGCCAGCAATAGGACAAAAGGAAGTGGCCACAAACTCAAGCATCAAAAGTTCCACAGGAAATATTTCTTGACAGTGAGGGTGACAGAGCACTGGAACAGGTTGCCCAGAGAGTTTGTATAGTCTCCTTCTCTGGAGATCTTTAAAAACTGCTTGGGTGCAGTCCTGTGCCACACGCTCTAGGTGACCCTGCATGTGCAGAGGAGTTGGAGTAGATGATCTCCAAAGGTTCCTTCCAACCTTAATGATTCTATGATTCTGTGATTCTATGAAAAGCCACAATATTTTAAGGTTCTTCAATCAGTAGCCTTTCCATTACTTAGTATTTTCTCTATTCTGCATTCTATATTATAGCTTCAGTAAACTGACAGCTCCAGAAATGCACTTTTCCTGCCAGTGTCAATTATAATCATATATGTGTGTAAATCTGAATACAAATCCCTTTGAAGGATATTCACAGTAATGAAAGCATCTTCTGTGATATTATGGGAAAAACATATCAAAAACACATCAAAAGACCAGACCTCTAACCAAACAGGTGTTTGGCTGTATAAGCCTGAATACAAGCTTTCTTTCCAATACCTGCAGAAAATATGACCTAGATTAATTGTGAAAGGTAGAGAGGATTGCTCTGCAAAAAATAAATAAATAAATAAATAAATAAAAATAAAGGCTGGTGCTGATCAGAGAAATATCTCCTAGACAAGGAAGTAAGTGAAATTATTCGCTTGGTAGAGCTGTCTTCTTGACAAGTGCCTGCTTTGAGATAAAATTCAAAACACCACAGAAAGGCTGCCTTCACACCCATCACAAAAGGTGCATAATAATTCAGCCTAGAATTGGGAAAATATTAAAAGAAACCATTCCTGAAGTCAGACAACACTTTTCTCTCAGGAACAAGTACTTTCTTCAGGGATGCGCATCGCCATCATTTATACTTGTCCATACAATTCGCGGCCTGCTTGTGAATATTGGCTGCACATTGACACAGTCAATGTCATATCAGAATCTTACAGATCTGAAAACGGAACTAATTTCAGAGTTATGTGCCAGTGAATTTAGGTGGAATATTCACTCGATAATTCTCGATATCAGGGTTGACCCGACGTGACTGGGAGAGGGTGCGGGGAAGAATTGCGGTCCTCTCAATATGAAGGATAAGGCAAAACTACTTTATTGCAAGAACACATACAGCTTATATAGCTTTTCCCTTAGGCAGCGCAAAGGCATTCATTGGCTGATATTTGTCTCTAAGGCGATTTGGCGATATCATTGGCTGCAGTTTATCCACGGTAGCTGGGCAGTTTATCCACGGTAGCTGGGCAGTTTAGCCAACCCCTATGGCCCAACTTACGTTAACAGCCCAGTTATGTTAGAACCCAAGGCCATGGTTGTTCAAGGCTTCACATGACCCATGTCCTTAAGCCATTCTGCAACAAGCGAACAACTGCAAGTGAGTCAATGTGCTTAATACCAGTAACGATTGTGGCAGCTGTAATAGTCTTGATATGATTCATGTTGCAATTAAACCTCCATGATTTCTCCATGTGATGAAGAGCTACAGACCTATGTACCATTTTTTGCAGTCCCTGGCTAGATAAGTGAGCGTCTTCTGGATATGTAAGTTCAGCTGATGGAAAACAAGGCAGCTGAAATATTTCTGAATTTTGGCAGTTGTGTTCTTTAGGTGTTTGTAAGAGTGAAAAGTTAGAAAAAGCTTACAGTGGAAAGTCAACAGGCTAGAAATTATCAAAATAATAGCAATAAAAAAAAAAATGGTACCCTAATATAAAGAAGGAACAGGAACAGCAGAACAAGAGCAATTACTTCAGAAAAGTGAACAACTGGAGAACAGAGAAGATAATGCAAGTTATAAAGGAATGTATAGTAATACAGGTCATTGAAAAACCCTCCCAATGTAGAGAAAAGAGATGAGATACACTGCTTGAAAGCTTTTGTTATGGACCTTAAAATGTAAATTATTTTTTGAAAGTATGACTGAGTATGAAGAAGTAGCACAAGCATGATGAGGAAAAAAAAAAGGACAACAGGCAAAGGTAAGTGCACTAGAAACAGACTAAATAAACTACAGAGCCATTTCTCATTAGGAAAGAAAAAAAATAATGATACATAGAAGGCAGAGGCAGCCCTTTTTCCCTTTTTTTTTTTTTTAGTCTTTACAGATAAAAAAGAACTAATTATTTAACACACTAAGTGACTATTTAACACAATTTTAAGAATGAAATATAATCTCTGGGCAGTATGGAAATGGAATAATTTAAAGATGATTTAGTTATGATACAGATATATATATCAGCTCTGGAACACACTTAATAAGTTGATGCTATCTGGACACGACTAATAAATACCTTTATGGACAAATGGAAGATTAGTATGACCACAGATAACTGCAGAAATCAAATATATTACCATTTTTAAAAAAGAGATAGAGATACCGACATTAATCTCTTTATATGGGATTACATTTGTTTGGAAACAAAATATAATCAGATATCAATGATGACCTGTAAACAATTCCTGAATGTAACTATCATGCTCATGCATTCACAGAAAAAAAAATGCATGTGGTAATATTGCTGATTATATTTTTTTCCACAGCAATTTGAATAATCACATTTTTATTTGATAACATTTAAAGAAACAGAAAGCCTTATGACTAAACAGGAACCATAATGAACATACTTGCATCAAAACTTGCAATTAATCAATTTATTGTAATTTCATTCTTTCACCATAAAGTGGAATTCTATATTTTTACCCACGCTACCTCAGCTTTTAATAATTTGATTAAAAAAATGGGAATTTTCCTGATAAATATTTGGAAAACAAAACATTTCTGTGAAAGTGTTCTCAAGAAATAAAATCTCACTTTCACAAAGCTGTACTTGGAAAACCTTGGTTCAGGAACAGAAAAACAGTACATGACTTGTGTGACTCATTGCATTGTTATATGAGTTATTGCTAGTTTTGAAAATTGAAGCAAAATTACATCAATTAATTTGACTGAAATCCATAAACTCAAATACATTGCTTCACGTAATCTAAATTACTTTGTTCACAAATTACAAATTGAAAGAAGGGCCAAGGTTATGACATTTTGGACAGTATTTGTCCAGGTCTACGTATGATCAGAAGCAATTAGCCAGTAAAAACCAATTGTGAACACATTAATCATAAGTTCCTTAATAAATTTGTACTTAGTTGAAAAAACAACACTTGAAGATATTTAATCAGTATCTTGGACATTCTTCTCTTTCCCCTAATATATTTATTGTCATCAATTTGTTCACTCTGCTCAATCTCATATATTCAACATTACAGAGTCAGCAGTGTATGTCATCCCTAGTGTGGAAGGTATCACTTCATCTTGGTGATTAATCATACAATTTCTCTTCAGATTGCAACAGACTGGAAGACTACTTAGCCATCCTCTCTTTTTCAGGTAAGAGATGATGATTTCTTAACTTCCTGTAATTTGAGTGTCTGTGATTATCTGCACAAATATTCCAACTCCTCATTGGGTCAAACAAAATGTAGAAGTGCTACATTTACGTGTAGTCTCATTAGAATTGTTAGCTCTCTCTAAAAAAAGACCATGCTGTGTAAAATGAGCCCAGGACTGCCCACTGCTCTGTAAAATGAGATTAGTTTCCTACAGCTGGCATGAGGTCCCAGTAATATCATGCTTCAGAGACAATCTCCGCAGCAGTACTCAGAGAATAATTGTCATGCTATAAAAGCAAAATGGGAAGAAGGAATGAATAGTGGAGGCTGGACATCAACAACATTGTTGTTTTCCCTATTGAAAGTATAAAATGTAATTTCTTCATGGCAAAACTGTGTTTAAAAACTGCAAAAAGACAACCAATGAGAAAAGTCCTAATTAAGAAATTCATTCATGTCATATGATCCAAAATACAATTCTTCCCCTGGGTCTTTTGGCCTTAACAAGACCAAGTAAACTGAATTTATACACAGGATACAATGATATTTGCAGGCAGGTAAATAAGTAGAGGAAAAAGAATTGTGCATATTGTTTTACTATAAGCATTCTGGGTTTCCAAAACTTCTTATTATTTTCACAGCATATTTTTTAATGTAGATCAGCTAGAATACAACACCCAGACAATGGAATAGTAATAAATTGCCTTCTCCAGCATTTTAGTGGGTGAGCTGAGTGTTGCTACAGCCCAGTCATAAATGACATGACATCATTGTGTCTGGTGTAACATTATTTTCTAGTGACATGATGGGAAAAAGCAAACTTAATATGAGAAAAAAATTAGTATATGGGTCTTTGACAAATTTCTTAAAGGTCACATAATACCATTTTGCTGTAATTATAGTACTGAGTACTGAGAAAAAATTATTCTTTTAATAAGCACTCCAAAGGCTCAATATAAATATAACTATCCCCATATTTTATACAGTGCAACAAAGAAATGAAAAGCTTAGTATGGATATTTCAATGTCTAGCAAAAAGTTTACAGTCAGAGAACACATAGTTGCTGTAGGACTCCAGTCACTTATTGGAAATGTGAGTTTGAAAAAGTACAATGATGTGCTATATAAAGAAACGCTATGGCACAGCTATGAAAAAGAGTAAGTTATATTGCATGCTTTCTTCCTACCTCCAACTGTTTCAGCCATCAGCTAGGCTGATAGATTCATACCTGAATTCTCTGCTTGGGTTAATCATGGTTTTGATATCTTCAGTTGCTATTTAAGCTGGTCTGCCATATGTCTTAATGAGTGTCCAAGTTGAGCTGTGACTGTGGAGTTTTGTGCTATTATACCTGTGCTGTTGTACTTTGACTTTACCCCATCCTTCACTGGCCCCCCAGACACCTTTCTAAACAGGTGAATGACCTCACGGACTTCCTGACTGTCATGTTTCTGTAGAGCTGGAGTCATTCCTGGGCTTTAAGCTTCCTTTCCTTATGCTGTGTTGGGAAAGAGGTGGAACATTCATCCTGAAATACTACTGGGAAGGCAGCATATAGTATGTCTGTGGGATGCACGTCGCCACTGTTTTGTAGAAAGAATCACAAAATATATCCTCTTCAGCTATAAAACTTCAGCCTAGCAAATCTGTGAATACAGTAGTGCCCTTATGAAGCACATCCAGCCTGGTTCTTAGTGGTCATATCTCAACAAGTGATGGCAGTAACGAGACAGAGACAAGATAAAGAGAGTATGTCTTCCCATAACACTTCTTTTACAAAGGTCAGCGTAACTGAATCTTTTCAAAACCAGAAAAAAAAATCAAGAAATTTCTTCCAAAGTTGGATTGTATTGTGATTGTCCTTAGCAGAAGGTAGCTTTCCTCAACAGATCCAACTGGACAAGACAGAATAATTGCCCACATTTCACAGAGGGGAAGCCATAGAAGAGAAATTAAATGACTTGCCAAAAGTGCCAGATAAAGTCTGTGGCAGAACTAGATATCAAAGCTTGATTTGTTATGACCTTGTCTAATTGCATACAAGTGTGTTCCTTTTTCCGCTTGATGGTTCTCATCTATACAAAAGACCATTCTAGTCTTATAGAAGACAAGAAAAAGTGAAAGAAGGGGAAAGAGACACATCTGTGGAGAAGAGGAGGAATGTTCTTTGTGGTATGTTTTAGGAGAGAAGTCCAGGAAAGACAAATATAAGCAATCATTTAAAAAATAAGCTCTCTACTTTTCTTGCTTTGTTCTGATTCCTCCCACTCATGAGTAAAATGAAATTAATTTACAAAAAATATTCCAGGAAAGTGACTTCAAGAAAAAAAAAAAAGAAGAAGAATTGGCAGCTTCTATAAATAGGCATTTTATTTCTCTCAGCTTTCTGCTTCATGGTCAGTCTCCTTCCCCATCCAAAAGACTTTTTTTTTTTCTCCAAAGCATCCTGCTTCGAATATATAAAAATGAAATTTTAAGAGCAGATTGATTAAGGCTTTTACTGTGTTTAATGTTCACCAACAGCTTAGCTGAAGTCCTTATAGATAATTTCCATGTAAGCCAGGCTTAGCGTACAGCCATATGAAGGAGTACAACTGTTAGGGCAGCATGATGAAGTACTGCTCATGTAAGGACAACATCTGTGGGGCCTGAAGATGGCAACTGCTTTGTGCTAAAGCAAGCAGCTGTTTGCTTAAGATGTTAACAGCCTCTGGCTCTATTGCCAGCCTTAGAGCAGCCAAGAATGACCCTGTGCTCCTGGTTTCCTTGCTCCAGGTCTGGCATTCTTTTATTGGCACCCAATTTACCTGGCAGCTTGTGCAAGTGTAGCAGAGTATGGAAGGATGCTGTAAAAGTGAGGCACTCAGTCCCCTCTGCTGCCTCTTATCCTGGATGGCAAAGGACCCATGGCAAAGGCAACCAGGGGAACTGGTCTCCTAAACTTCTGGACTTGAATAGAGACTACCTAGCAGACCTCACAGCCTATGTCAGGAAGAAAAAAGTCAAAAATTTGTTAGCTTCATATTTAATAATAGATTATGCTCTCACACTTCATTTTCTCCATAAATCAAAATAGGTTTGCTGCTTTGTAAATATGAATAAAATGAAATGGGGAGTATGTGCTGATGATGGAAATGGAATGATGAAAAGATAATGTGATATGGAGGTAAATAAATCTCAAATCCTGTGTTCTGTAAGAGGCTACTCTTATGTTTTTAAAAATGAACATGGTAAATATGGCATTCTAAATTACTGAGCCTATGAAGCTTGTTGTCATTATTAAAATAATTGAAAATGAAACAATATTCAAATAGTAACATGTTACCAGTTCTTTTTTCTTTTTTAAAGAAAATGTAATTACTGGTTTGGAAAACATGAAGTAAATACACTGTACTTATAGTCTGAGAATTTCATCTTTTTTGACAGCTCATGCCCAAGAAATTTTTATTTCAGTTCATTTAGCTTACCTCAGTTCCAATAATCAGTTACTTCAAAGCTGAGAAAATATTTCCAAGTTAAAAATTAATATATTGTGTTCTCCTCTCTTTGAAAATGAATTAGATCCGGAAGTCCAAGCATCACTGCTTCTAATGAAAATGGTAGATATAGTTACTCTGCATAAAACATCAGTAAGTCTTAATTGCTTAGTATGTTTTGGTTAACAGACCCATGATTTTTAATATAATTTTACCTAGTTAATAAAAGCCTACTGGAGTGCCAATTTTCAGGATTTTATGTGAATGCCTACATTTTCACTTTAATGATTTCAGCAAATAAATCTCGGTACAAAAGCATAAAAATAATTATATAGTAAATAGGATATGCCATTACTCTGCATTAACATCATAGTATTTAAAAAATGAAGAAATTACAAACAAAACTTGCATGCTTATGTGTAAAACTGTGTAAATGTACAAAGTTAATTCTTCTAGCTATCAAATTGAAATATGAAATAAACTTTAAGACTAGATTTAGTCTTTATTCATTTTTCTTTACAACTATCACAACAGTAAGGCAAGAACTCAAACAAACAAACAAAAAAGTACTAATGGAAGGCCAGGGTAAAATAAGGTACTTAATGATGCTGGCTTGTTTACTCATTTCTGCTGTGAATAGAAGTGGTCATTTATTTCCCTTCAATTGAAAGAACTGGTTTTCAAATTAAGGTTCACAGATCTGTGGTAAAACCCAGATTGCTTCTATCAGTTTCAGTGATAATTAGAAAATTAAGTGATCAGTAGGTTAACATTTGCCTTCAAGGAATCTATACTCAGTGGCCAACTGAAAGCATGTTCATTGACCAACGAAAATTTAAAGATAATACTAAAAGTCATGCTACTAAAATGAGGTGGGTCCTGATTTTCCTCTGGTTTGCAGTACATTACCACTGTAATTCCACAGCATATCAGATTTACTTTTGGTTTGCATGGCTGTAAGGCAGGCAGGAATTGAGATTATTAAACAAAATGGAATTTGGTTATACACCTTGAATAAGTATTCGTTTGTGTGCTTTTTTTTAGTTTTCAAAAATGCTACTTAACCTCTTATTTACTGTTCTATATTTGTACAGATATTATTGTCATAATGCACTTAGTTTTATCTTGTTTTCCATCTCTCACACCAAGTTGATAAGAGCACTATAGATTTTATAATGCAAAGCTATTCTTACTGTGCATCATAGTAACTGATCACAATTATATTTGATCTGCTTCTTGGTATAACAAAAAATGTGCAGCAGATCTCAATATATACAGCAACTGATACAAAACCTCTGCAGAATAAAGCAGCATTAAGAAAATAATCCTGAGTAGATACAAGATTTCATCCAAAAATTACATTTTGCGTGCTGATAAAGGTACAAAGGGAAACAAACAAGACCTAGGCTTTATTTCTAGGAAAAAAAGTGACTTTTTTTCTTTAAAAAAGTCCTGCTCCTAAATTTAATTAAGGTAATGTTCCAGATTGCCTCTTCCTGGAGCTCTGCCTTGTTGGAGGACATTCTCCTGATAATTAGAGGTATTTCAGCCTCTCCTAAATATCAGCCCTGGGGGTTGCCTTCCTCCTTTCCTCCTTGCTGGGGAAGAACTGCTAGTCAAATCTTGCTACAGAAAAAAAAATAATAATAATAAAAAAAAAGCCACTTAGCTCTTCTTCCACTTCCTTTCAGTGACTTGTGCAAAGTTTTAACAAGAAACCTTTTTCATCTCTTGCTCTTTTTGTTTTGTAAATGCTGAAACAGCTCTTTTCAATCTTTTATTTTTTCCTGCAACTTTGGATCTGGACAAGAGGAAAACAAACTTGGCTGATCCTTTCCCAGGGTGAAGGGAAGATGGGAAAATCTAGCACAGTTCCCAAGGGAGCAGAAGTGCCCGTTTATGGATGGAGCTGAGCAGAACGCCAGAAGAGTGCATAAATAATGGCGAAGCTGAACACATGTAAGTACTGGACTGATCTGAGCAATGAGCAATGACTTTCTGAGCTGAGGAATGAATAGGCAGAATGACTAGGTACACACACCCTTTCAGTTAAGTAAACTATTGAAAAGCAGGAGCCTTAAAAAGATAATTTTGTGTCTTTAAGATTTGAAAGACTAAGATTAAAGATTAAAAATCTGGAGGCAAACTTCTGAGATTTCATCATAAAACTGGAGCTCTGTCAGTTAAATGCTATAACTGCAATGGTGAACAGGACTTGTTAGGACTGCATATTTACCTCTAGCATTGACCAAATTTTCTGAGTATGACCTTGGTAAGCAAGATGCTTCTCAGAAGAGATTAGGACACCAAAATTTATCTTTGCAACCTTAATCCCACACATTGGTAATCATATACAAAGAAGGCTTTTTCTTAAAAAAAAAATAAACAACAACAACAAAAATTGAATTCCTTGGGGTGAATACACTGTCACAGTATGTAGGCATTACTAGTTTGTTTCTTACTATCAGTCCCTTTGTCTAATTCAGGCATTCCTTGAAGAGCAGAAAGGTGTAAACCTCACTGTTTCCCAAACAAAAGAGGCTCTGTTTTGACTAAGCCTTACTTGTGCCCAGAAAGTTCTGGTAGGGTTGTAATACAACATTCTTTCTGTTTCATTGATTGTGCTTTCACAGGCTAAAGCACTTGCTTGTGGATTACACACTAACTGAGGTAACACAAGTAATAGGGAGTGACTTGTACTTGCTCCTCTGCCGGGTACAGTAGGTGACATCTATCTTCCTGCAAGGCTGCAGAGATATAAAATTTCTCACACTCCAATGTTCAGAGGAAGGGATGTTTCTAGTGCTAGGTGCAAGGAAGAGCAAAACCTTCCATGTAAGATTATGAATGTGATGGGTGTCCTGTTGGAAGACTCTGTTCCTCCTCCTGACCCAGCAGCACTCACCAAGTTTTGCCTTTGTGAAGAATAATGATGGAAAAATACAATGCCTTTTCCTCTTACGTGCCTTGGTTTGCAAGAAAGACATAGCTGAATCCACTAAAAATTACCACTACATGAGTACATCTGTGGCATAAAAGGGAATCATCCTTTGAAACAAAGTGTCCAGCTACGTCAAAGTTTGTCAAAGTTTGTTAGAGCTGGGTTTTGCATTGCAGTTACACCCAACAGGCATGGTTAGATCTCATCCAGCCAGATGGACAGGGTGGATGACTAGACAGCCAAAACTGCCTTCCAGTTGGAAGTTATTAAAGGTCTGCCTTCCAGACCACTGAGCATCTGGGACCAACTGACTACCCCTGAAGGAAAAGTTCTCTAGGTGAAATATGAAGAAACATCTCTTCCGTAGTGAAATAAGTAGACTTTTCCTGTCCTCAGAACAGGTCTGAGCTATAATTATGTCGAGAGCTAGAGAAACCCCCACAGAGCACAACACTTTCTAATCTCTGTTCTCTGTGATGCTGCGAAAGAGTTTTATTCACAGGGTAAAATAATCAAAAGCTGCCTATTTTAAAGGACTGCTTATACCTACTCCTGGATGTTCAGATTTCGGATCTCCAAAGACTCTCCAAACTTAATTTATGAAACTGCTCTGCTCAGTCTTATTTTTGACTAAGGATGTGCTTTCTAACTGTAGATTTAGTGTTATGGAGAGGTTCTTGAACCTGAGGCTGCTCCCCCTAAGGAGAAAAGGAGCATCTGGAAGAAGCAGTGGATGATTGTCATGGGTGACTCCCTGCTGCACGGCACAGAGGTACTGATCTGTAGACCTGACCCCTTATCCAGAGAGGTCTGCTGCTTGAGAGGGGCTCAAATAAGGGATGTTACAGAGAGGCTCCCAAGGCTTGTCCAGGAGTTTGACTATTATCCCCTGGTACTGTTTCATGTGGGCACTAATGATGCCATGGGGAAACTGGGGGACATCAAGCGAGATTTCAGAGCCCTAGGGATGGCCGTCAAAGGTATGGGAGCCCAGATTGTGTTCTCCTCTGTCCTACCAATGAGGGGAATGGATTCAAGGAGGAGAAGGCGGATATCGCAGATTAACAACTGGCTGTGCCGCTGGTCTTGGCAACAGGATTTCGGCTTCTATGACCACGGGACTCTGTTTGATGGCCACCAGCTGGTGGGGAATGATGGAAATCACCTCAGCAAGAGGGGCACATGTCTCTTTGCCAAAAGGCTGGCCAACCTG
>VZSV01000076.1:3107093-3161514 GCA_013398735.1 Nothocercus julius | reverse complement strand
CATATAGACAGGTGCAAACACAGATTGGCGGGATTAGAAAATCAGGACCCAATGAAGAGTAAGCTCGCTAGCCCCTGCTCCTCAATTGCCACCACAAGTCAAGAGACCCCATAGTAGTTTAAGGCAAGGAAACAACCAAGTTCTTGTGTGTAGTTTTGTCAGTCTTCGGTCAGTAATATGGGAACATACTCGTATGGTTACAGAAGAGCACCTTAGCCTAAGAACTCATCACTCCATCTTGCCCTGTGTTCCAACCCTCTCTCAGCACTTGTAACACTGAGAAAGTGAAAACTGCATAAATGAAGAAATGTTTGTGTAGCAGCATCACACCTGATTCCAGAAAGGAGGCCTAATAGGAGGAGGGGGGAAGTAAACTTGATAGTGATCTGGGTGGATGCCCAGTACAACTTCCTGCAATGGGGAAGTTCTATCACAGTATTCAAGAATGATCTCCATTCAGGAGAGAATCACTACCATCAAGGTAGTGAATGTCTTACCTCTTGCTCAATCTAATGTTTAACATTAACCCATGGAAATCGAAAATCTAAAATGTAGAAAAACTGGAGTTCTCAAAAGAGAAACTTAATCACCAAATTATTGGCAAAACTTGTCTTTCTGACATGACTTTATTGAGGGCAAGCAAAAAAGCATCTGACTCCATTAAAGCAAAATTATTATGGCATTCTAGTGAGAGTGGAAAAAAAATGGTTCTGTTCCAAAATCTTGAAGGAAAATGTTTTATCAAATGAAAACATATTTTTATTAAATGCAATGTAGAAGCCATCCACGGAGCATAAGAAAGAATCACAGGGCTATTGAGAAAATTCAGGCAAACTTTTATTTGCTTTTTCCTGTCAATTGGCACTCTTATTCCCTGCCAAGAATGGCTATCATCCTCAGGTCCCTGGTTATTCCCATTCATTGTGAAAGAATTTTAAGTATTTAACTCATAACTTTAATAAATCACAGGAGTTGAGGACCTAAACAATCCTTCGTGGGACCAGGCCTTTTTTTTCCCTTAAGTGGTCCTATTCAGAATGAGACTTAAGTGCTTAAAAAACAGAAGAGGATAAAAAAAGAAGTTTCTTTTTGCAACAATTTCCCTGTCACTGTTTCATATGGTAAAATAAATTTTCTGGCGACTGGGGGTTGTAGCCCTGTCCTTCCCAAGATCATTCTGTCATTCTGCATAGCTGAAAATGCATTCCATGTTTTGTAAGGCGAGGGGTGAGGGAGGAAATGGCTTGTGGTCTTGCTCTTTCCCTGTCAACATGTGACTGCATCCATTTTCCCTAAAAGTCAGTTGAGAACATGAAGAATTGCACTAGGAGAAGTCTTGCATAAGTTAACATTTTCAAGACAGGCTGAACTCCAAAGCCATATGGGTTATGCACCCTAAAATCCTAAGGTGATGACAGAAGAGACTGTCTGCTAATAGAGATGTTTTTAATAGCTTCTGAAGGAATAAGCAGAGGCAATGGAGGGCTAGAAGAAAATGAGCATAAATTCATTGTTTAAGTAAGGGATTAGCGAGGAGACAAGAAACTGTAGACGAATAAATCTGAGTAATAGACATGCTTCTAATGACATCAATAAGCTTTTAATGAAAAATAAATAATGTTAAAATAAATCAAAATAAATACTGCTAGTCCCGTTGTCTGTGGCAATAGTTTCAGAAGAGAAAGGAGTGGGCAGTCGGGGAGGGAAAAGTCTGTGAAATTCTGTTACAGCAGCTCAGATAAATGAACGCAGATCTTGAGATCAGGGTCAGTCTGGTAAGTCATAAAATAATAAATTTCCTGAGTAACATCCTTTCCTCCCACCCTGTCTTCCAAATGTCATCAGATTTCTGGCAGATGACAGTGAACTTCCTGTGGTCTCTCCAACTTGGTGGGAGTTAATACACATGTGCACACTGGACAATAAGACCTTATTTTGCCGACCAGTTTTCACAGATAATATTTCCAAAAATGCCTTGCAGAATTAAACTGAATGCTGACAAAGCCACAGGAGATTAAAGCACAGCTTCCCTGAGTATCTTGACTACTAAGAGGTAAATATAATGAAGGAAAGCTAGAAAGGAAAATGGATTCAATATTGAAGTTTGGAAAAAATATAAAACAATGAGGTCTTTCTGTTAAATTGTCCCATAGTGAGTAAAGCGACGTCTCCATAACCACAGTGGAAGTGGGAACTCTCTGATCCATGGAGGATGTAGTATAATATAGAATTATTTCTATTCTAGAAATGGTTTAAATTAAACTGACTTGCACTATATTTCACTTGATGGGAAGGGTGGTTTTTACTCTTTGTATCTTAACTTACTTCTCTGTGGGTTTAAATGATGGTCTGAGAAGAGTTATGGGGATACGATATCTAAAGCAAAGAGTTCTATTTCCTGACTCACAGGCCCTTTTTCAGAGGCATGGTTGGTGAAAGCTTCATGTAGGCTTAGGACTGTCTTTATTCAGCAAAGTGTATACTTTTTTTTTTCTCTTTATCCTGGTAAGGTTCAAATATGTTAAAAGTTAAGGACTGCTTGCCTCTTTCGGTGAATCAGTGCTTAGACATGAACCATTAATTCTGTATTTTAAAAGATTTTAAAATACTGTAAAAGACTTAATCCCTTCTCCCTTGGTTACACAGTTTTTCTTAGTTTGGTAAAACTTAGATGTAAGGAAAGTGCTTGTTGTCTACAGAATGGATAATTGGAAGCAAAATACAGAAATAATAATTATTTTTAAAACTTCATTATGGTTTTTGAGTAAGGAATGTTTGGACATTCAAATCCTTATTCTCAATGTATTTATTTGTTTGGGTGATAGTCTAAATCTGTGTTCTGTCATCACCCTCTGGTCAAGGCGCTTCACTCGCATAACACATAACCTTGTAGGAAGGATTTCTGAGCATGCACAGGTATTAGATCTCTTTTCATTGTTGTCTGGATGCTAGCTCATACAGAGAAAGCACTATGAGCTGCAGCTGTTTTCTGTGCTGAATTTGCTGACTTTACTACCTCTGCTCTGTGGGAAGGACTCTGTTATATGCTCTTAACGCTAGGGGAACAGGTTAGTGGTAATTCACTCATCTGTTTTTGTTTTAGTCATTGCATTCCTCTTATGCACCAGCAGTTACATGAGCTTTACCATACAGAAACTGCTAAGGCTTCACCAGATTTGACCTATATACAAAGGGTGTCCTGGCTGGGTGTTAAAATGCCTTTATTTAGCCAACAAATCTATAGTTTGGCAAATTATTTCTCACTATTGTAGGGCAGTGTACAATTACAGACGTAAGAATGTCAATATTTATAGGAGGAAAGGTCCGTCCAGCTCAGATGCTTCCTGTCTCCTTCAGCAGTCATCAGCAGATGCCTAGGCAAGAGTAAGAACAGGGCATGCGTGTGTAATGGTTCTCTCTCATCCTGCCCCAGTCTCCAAATACTTTTAGATGAGGGATTTCCTGAGCTTGATGTGGCCTCTATCTGTTTTAATTAGGTTTAATGGTTTTCTTTTCCACATTCTTGTCTTAGTTTTGCTTTTAGACAATGTAAACTTTTATCATCCACAGCTTGCTTTGGCAAAAACTTCTGCAGATCTGCCTGCGGTGTCAAGAACTACCTTCTTTTCTTTGAATTTGGCTCTTCCTGGCTTTCTGTGGGCTCTTCCTTGCTTTCTGTGGTGTTCCCTAGAGTGCAGAGGGAAAGCTCTGTTCTTTCTGCTGCACAGAACATGATTTCTTTAGTAGCTAAACCAGAAATCCGCTATAGAAATATTTGGGGAAGAATGGTTCCTGTCACACAAAGCTTACAGGCTAAGCCCAATCAAACCAAGTCTTCTATCTTTGCAGGTCTTTATTTGTGTATCATGATATGAAGGATTATTTATTATAAATGTTGTATTGAATCTGAGGCTTGGGAAAAGTAAGCAGTGAAAAAGTAGTATTTTAACTGCTTTGTAGTTACCATGATTCTTTCCTGACATATGACATAGGACCTTTCTAGGTACTTTTCTTCTTTTTATTTCCCCCCCACACCCTCCCAGTGTATCTCCCCAGAAACACAGGTGCTATAAAACTAAGTCTCAGTTTGAAAAATGAACCTTGCATTGAGAACGTGGCCATTTTTAAGGCCGTGCTACGGATTCACTTAATCTCACATACCAGATTTCTCTGAAGTTGGGCCTTCAACAGCTGTTGAAAGGGTTGACTAAGGAAAGCCTCATACTCTCATTCAGCTCGGAGAGCTGATGGCAGTTGAGAAGTTTTTGGAGCAGGCCCTTAGGGGCCCTAGCACAGAACTACTCCAACAACAGTCACTAATATAACTAAATCAAAGTCTTAGTATATTTTTATTGCAGAAAGAAATTTCACTATCTTTGTGGTTAATATTTTGCAGTCCTCCATTTTCAGCTGTTAACAGTTAACAATTAACTCCAGCTACAAACATTAGATAGTCTTAATCATTGTTTTGGTTGGGGCAGAACATCAGTCTCCTTCATCCCTCCTCCCCCATGTATTTGTTTTTTTGCTGTATGGCAGAGTTTACACCTTATCATTTGAAAGCTTTGCAAAGCATTAAGTTACTGTTACAACACTTGGAAAAAGATCTCAAAAGGCAATAGCAATCTTCTCGGTTGCTTTCTCCCTTTAAATAATGTTTGTCCTTTTCCTTAAGTCTTTGCAGAATAAAATAGGAATTTGTTAATAAATATTGCCTCTCTGAAGTCTTATGTCCTTGAGCATTTTCCCTACAATTAGTCCTAGTACTGGTTTTAAGGCTAAACTTTCTCACCTTCTGAGACCCGTTCTGCTTGTCCTATCACCATTAGGAGATAAGTAGAGAGATCTATTCAGCATATTTTCCTCTAAATCTGATTTGTTTTCCCCCATTCCTTTCATCATAGGACAGATGATGAACCTTCCAGAACCTTTCACTGGCATATATGCCTTCTACATGCATCACACAGCTTCCTTTCTGATTCCTAAGTTTCTTGAGTTCCAAGTTCATTTCCCTATATTCCCTGGAATGCTTTTATTCCAGGTATGCCTAAAACTTCCATTTTCTAAGTCAAATTCTTGCTTTGGTTGATAGCCTTATTATTATTATTATTATTTTTTCTTTCCTGGGATTTTTGGTCTGAAGGTTATATTAAGTGGTCATTCAAGTTTCACTGTCTGCTAGGTATGGTCCTTGCCTTTTGGTCCTCTTGCGAAAATAAGCAGCTTAACATTGCAAGTGAAGAGCAGTGAACAGCAATAGGAGTTGCCTCCTCTTCAGTCTCTGGTCACCTGAACTATTTATTTCTCACTTTTAGCTCACGCAGTTCACAAGGAAACTTTGAATAACTACTGTAGTGATGATGTAGCTCCGTTCTGCTCTAAGATACATTGCTCTAAGGATAAGAACTAGAAGACTGCAACACAAGACTATTGAAAACATGCATGTGGCCTAACAAACTCAGCTTTGATGTTTAAAGAGAGAAGGTAAAATAGTTTAGCAAGTTAATTGTTAAGTTTAAGGGTTATGTTGTAGATAGATTTAATGTTAGAGGTCTCAAATTTACATAATATAGCAAATGATTAATAAGCAACTATGTGCAAAACTGAGATAATTTAATTTTGCTACGCATTTGTTTTCTGGTTTTGTTTTTATTACATTTGCAAAGAGTTGGATTGATCCAGTCAGGTTATAAAAGACAAAAACTGGAGCAGATATGACACTGGTAGGCAGCTTAGGTTTTCTTTCTAGCAATGCAACTGATCTACTTCAGGCACTGGGCAAATCACATATTTTCACTGAGCCCCCATTTTCCTTCTTGCTTGTGTTCTATGAGAGCATAGTCCTGATAGATGTGTGTGTTTTTTGAGATCATCATCCCACAGTTGCCTGAGATAATCTGTATAATAATCTATATTAATTTTTGTTTTGCTGATTGATGGAGATTTTGTAGAATAGGAGTAAGTTACTGCATGCACCTTGGTCACTTTAATGCACACTCACATAAAATATTGCTTTTTTTTCCCCTTAAAGTAATTTGCCTGATAATTTTTATAACCTTAGTTTTATGGATTCCCATGACATAGCCTGCTAAAATAATGCTTTTGTGCATATTTTATGAAAGATACAAACTTCTAAACTATATTTCAATGGAAACTTGCTTCTTTCTAGACGCTCTTTTCTTTATTATGCATATATTGCATTTTCTCTCACTGTTAGCTTAATATTCTTGACACGTTTTTAAATTCTTGAAATTAATGATTAAAAGTTAATTCCCATGTCCCTTTAAATTGAATGTTCTTTTTCTTTCCTGCTAGCATTTGTACCTCCCAGCTTTTATTGTAAATGTTGCATCCATTACTCATGTTAGTTTTTAAATTAATCTACTACTTACTGTTAAGGGTGCAGGCTATCACTATTTCTCAGCCTTGGCCTTTATTTGAGCTAATATGTTTGCTTAGTAAGATGTCTAAGTTCACTGTTCTGAATGCCACCAGAATATAAGGAATGCCATTCCTTACAAGTCTTTCATTGTGGAGTTTCTATTTGCTATCATGCATGCACCAATGGTTTGGATTTGTGTGCCTTTGAGCACATACAACTTCTGTAAAGCTCAGCCCTGGACTTTGATTTTCTAGCATTTGACCTGAGCTCTTACCAGTTTCCAGGAAATGATCTACTGTTCCTTGTCTCTTTGTCTTTCGGGAATCGTGGATCTAATCCAAAGTACATTGGAAGTCAATGCCCCCTCTATGAGGCAACCACAAGGAATGAACTCAGTGATCTAATAGGTCTTTTCCATGTCTAATTGCTGTGCTCCTATAAACTGCAGTCCCATGGTGAGGAAACCAGGTAGTTTCTAAATGTTCTAAATACCGTAAGCTATTATTTTTCTTCAAAACAAGAGCCTGGGACATTTAAACTTGCAGCAGTGCGTTATTATGACAACACTGGGATGTATCTCCACTGTATCTAAGCATCAGTGAAACAAATAGATGAAAAATTGGCACTGATTTATTTACTTAATTAGTCAATGCTGCATTATCATGACCCAAACTACGACACTCCTGTGTACTCTATTCATCTCGAATGCATGGCCCTTTGTCTTTGCGTCACTTGTGCACCTTTCATCCTCCCACCATGATCAGCATTTGATGATGAAAGCGCTTCAGTGCTTACTGTCAGACTAAGAAAGGTGTTTCTAACATTGCCTGTTTGCTCTTGCCAGCATGTAAATTAATTCACAGCCTACAAGAGCCTTAGCAATCGCTGTTGGCTATTCAGAGATCCTTTGTATAAACAGTTGATTTGTTTTCTTTAACCCCCTTGTCCTTTCTGTAATGAGCAGAACAAATAAGGCCATTGCAACAATGGCTAAAACTTGGAAAGACTGTTCTGTAGTGAAGAAGCCAAGTCTCTTGTCTTGTGTCACTAGGGAGTGAATATTAGAGAACTGAAAGGCAAATATTCGTTGATTCAGGCAAGGTACAGTTCAAGTGAAGCTAAAGCAAAGGGATTCTGTGTGCTAAAACAGTACTATGTTAATAACATGCCATTGAAACTTTATCTGTATAAAGTTTATTATTAACTTTGCCTCTTTTTAGCAAAAAAGATGCACTTCAAGTGCACCAAGTAAGAAACCAATGAAAACACATCCAGAACTGTTTTTTCCTTTGCTAACAAGGGTGGCTTCAGCAGGCTTGGTATTTCTAGATGCTAAAATGTGTTTTATTCCTTGTTCCTGCTACAGGGAGTAAAATGCCAAAAGCTATGTAGGCAGATCTGAATGAAAAATAAAATTTCTGTTCTAATCAATCAATTTCACTAATAACTATCATATTTAAAGAGATTTCAAAGTAGAAGTTTCATGAATTTAGAAAAGAAAATACACATTATGTAATTAGGAATTTGGGAATCTGAAACTCAGACGAGGGACAGAAGGAACCTGAATCTGTTGACTATATGTTAATTTCTTAGATGGACTCCATATAAACCTGCATAGCCTACGTGAGGTGGTTTGGTATTATGGTTGGGGGGTAGTATATACGTTGCATTTAAAATAGCTTGCTGTTTCTGAACAAATGAACAAAAACTTTCAGCTCACTGTTTTCTTCTTAATGAGGGGTATGTTTTTTTTCTAATGCATACTATTTGCAATCATCTGTTAACCAAAGGCTAAGTGTCTGGGGACAAATCCTACCAGAAGTAAATTACTGCCTTCCTACTTACTCAGAAAAACTTGTTCATATTCAAAGGCTTTATAAATGGGAGAGGATAGTCTCTTTTCCTTTTTCTTCCTGAGTGCATCACTAAAACTGCTGCATTTGTGCTTGGTGAACAGATGAACCACAATTTGCTCCATAACCTGGTTCTTGAGTCATTTGTGTTGCAATTCTGTTGCTTCTCCTCTAGATCTATGCAAATATTTCCATCTTCCCTTCATTTGCCCATCTCTGACAAATTAAGCAAAACTTTTCTTCTGTTGCAATGCTGATATGTTTTTGATGGTTGCAGCAGCATTACATGCAGCAACTATACTTGTGATTTAAGTCATTTTCCTTTCTTTGTAAATATTCTGTAAGTTCAACTAATGTTCTTTCTGTAATACTTTTGCTACTGGTGACTGTTCTCACCATATTCAATGAATCATGCTCAAACAATATAATTTCCCCCTATATATATATCAATTTTTCCATATTTTTGGGAACAGATGAATACGAAATTACAAGGCGAAATATAACAAGTAACTGAAAGGAGGCTTACCTGAAAGGAGGATGTATTAAGGCAGAGATTGATCTCTTCTCCAGAATAACTACTAATAGGACAAGAGGAAATGGCCTCAAGTTGAGCCCAGGAGGTTCAGGTTAGATGTTAGGAAAAATTTCTACATGGAAAGAGTAGTCAAGCATTGGAACAGGCTTCCCAAGGAAGTGGTGGAGTTGTCATCCCTGGCAGTGTTCAAGAAACGTGTAGATGCGGCACTTAGAGTCATCATTTATCAGGCGTGAAGGTGATGGGTTTACAGCTGGACTCGATGATCTTGAAGGTCTTTTCCAACCATAATGATTCTATGAACTGATACGGGTCATGTTAGTGTTGAGAGGCAATCATCTTTTTTTCTTCCTTATGATTTCACATTATGTTATAGACATTTCTATATTGTGGCAGGACCTGGAATACAGAGACTCTTGTTCTCAGCAAAAATTCTTAGGAGCTGCAAAGCCTTTCCAGGTACTTAGCAACTGTACAAAATTATAGTGGAGATAAATTGGTACCTGCCAGTGAATTGTTTCTGAAATCAATTCTCAACCTATCAAGAATGCTCTCCGGTGGGTGTTTTTTTTTATCGTATCCTTCAGACTTTGAAAAACAACCCATGTTAAATATTGTGGCCCATCCTCTGTCATTTCTATATAACCTTGCATAGGGAGCTGTTTCACTTTTGGGGAAAATAGTCTCATGTTCATGCTCAGTGCATATGGCACACCCTTGCTGGGTATCAAACTCACAGGATACCACTGATTGCACCCAGTGATTAAGGCTAGTTTGACCACTCCCTGAGTCAGGCCAAGCGAATTGCCTCACAGAAAGCTCCAAAGAGCACGCAGTTGCTAGACATGGAGCTTGAAGGGTTTTCAGCTGAGCCTGCTTGCTGTAGAGACATGGCAGATGGAGGGACCGTGAGCTTTGCCCTAGCCTTGCTTTATAAGGGGAAATTACCCATTTAACTTCAAATACATTTCACAATTTATATCGGCTGAACTTACAAAATGACTTTCAATGGAACAAAATGTGTTCTGTTTTCCTAGAATGGCAGGGAAGACTTCCTGGAATGCTGGAAGAACTGGAAGAACTCTTTATAAACTTTGTTACGACCACTGAAAAGCAGCAACTTAAAAGCTATATGAACTATTTTATGGACTTTCATATTATCTGTATGAAAGAATCAATGCTGAAAGACTCCAGAATGTCTTAAATGTTCAATAATAATGGAAAAAGCCAAGTGGAATCCCCCCTTGAAATAAATCAAACTCCCTGCTCAAATATAGAAATATTCTTGGAGAAGACTGCCATGCATTCCTTCCAAAGTGGGACTTCTAAGGGTAAAACATACTCAGTCCAAGCGTCATTCCAACTGCTTTTTTAGACTATTTTGTTGCAGTATCCAAGGAAAAGCAAAGATAGATACGGTACTATTTTGCCACTTAATATCCTGCAATTTGTTCAATCTGAACATAAACATTTGCTCTGGACCGATGTCCTGGCAGCATTTGCTGACTGGCCCAAATAAGACATGCTCACTAATGGTTCAGAGTCAGCTTATTTTGCCCATTCATTCCACTCTAGGGTGGCTCTTTGACATAGGGGAATGGTAGTTAAGCAACCACACTTGCTGCCTCCTATGAGCCAATAAATCAATATAGTCCCACCAACACAATTTTTTTTTGAACCTTGTAGACCAAAATAGATAGCTAAGCAGTTCCTTTTCACAGGCCAGACCCCTGCGCAGAAAAGGCTTGGGAGATGTGGAATATTCAGCCCTAATGAAACTGGCACTTAAAAGGCAACAAAGCAAATTTTGTCTTTGTTGGATCCACATGGATAGAAAGGGTGTTCTGTGGGAGCACAAGCCATCTCTTCTCAAGAAAACTGAGGGCATTTAGCTCCCTCTGTCTCAAAAATCCTGAAGGCATTCCATTAGCTTCAACAGAGATGCTCTATTTATACCAGTGCGACAAACTGGAGCCCATAAGGCTCCAGTCTAAAGTCCACTTAAGTAATTGTTAGTATTACCATTGAACTTAATTGGATTTGGATTAGTTCCTAAGAGAGGGATGCGTAGAAATATGTTCATTTTAGATATATTTTCCAGATGTCCATCTTCATCATATCCTTTGTTCGTGTGTTAGAAGTTTAGCCCTTGAACTCTCTGTTTTTAGAAATGATCTACTATATTTTAATAGCTTGTTTATGGGTATCGTTGCCTTCATTTTCACTCTGTCTCTGTAAGCCAGATTTTGTCCATTGCATGGTCTGAGTATTTGACCCAATGAGGCTGAACTATCAAGTCTGAATGCGTTACAGCTCTTCAGCTCACTCATGTTTACTGTGCATAAAAAGGAGGTAAAATGTGCTCTCTTAAACCTCATACTTTCGTATTATAGCCTTCCTTGGTGCCTATACTCAGTCCCATATTTAGCGTTCCCATTAAAGTCTGCTTTATTTAATTAAAAAAAAAAAGACGCATTTTGATCATTAATTAGAGGCTAAAAAGATAGTCTGACAAGAGTCTGACAAGAAGCAAGTCTACAAGACTTGAATATTAAACAACAGTGTATTTCGAGATACTAGACTTCTAGGCATAATCCTAGAAGTAAGGGTAATAGGAAAAATGTCACATGTAAATTAAGAATGTATCTGTTTTCATGTTAAAATTTGTTTCAATATGGATGAGACTTTGTTTTTTTTTTTTTCCTGCATCATGATCTGGAGAACTGTTAAATCTTGGACTCATTTAAGCCAAGGCTGAGTTGATCTTTTGTGTAATCTTTCCTGTCACACTACTGTATATTTTGCATAATTCGTGTTCTACAGAAGCATTGTAATTCTGCTGAAATAGCGATTCACAATCCTGCAGTTAGAAAACTGTCTTTCCAGGTGCTTGTTCATACCTAACTTGAGAATTTAGCTGATAGATTATATCTTAGGTCATCCTTCTGCCATTTTTAAATTCCAGAAATTCTCTGAACAGGTCTATGCAAGATTGAGACCCTTAAAAGCAAGGGCTCCACATAGACTTAAAAAAAAAATAAAATAAAATAAATCAAAGTCCTATTCACTTCAACCTATCTTTTCCACAAGAAATAGATGAAGGGGAGTTTATCAAAAGCATTCATGGATTCAGGCATGAAAATGTAAGTGAGACGCTTTCGCAGATGCTGGCAGTTCAGGAGTCGTCATAAGGGCTGGAGTAGTTAGAAACAGTTTAGCAAGTAGAAAGGTGAAAAATGGCGATCAAGCTTCCTTGCAGAGCAATTTTTTTTTTTGGAGAAGATAAAATCCAGAAGTGTATATTATCAAGAGAAGTTCTGCCTGGGAGGCTTCATTTGAAACCCGAAAAAAGCAACTAGGAGTGAAAAGACTGTGTCATTTAAGAAAAATGATGCACCCTTCTTTGTTTTTTTGTTTGCAGGGCTGTGCTTGACGTGAGCGCACATGACCACAGGGGATGCGGTTGGGAATGGGTGTTGAAATCCCACTCAGGGCATGGAGCAGTGAGCAGCTGGCAAGGAGCAGCAGTGAGGCTCCCTCCATCCTCCCTGACGGAGGCCATGTGTCAGCTCTGGTTCACAGCGCTCCTTCCTAACGTGTCGGACATCACCTGAATAAACACTGCTGCCACTTTCATCTCCGTGCATCCACTTTGCTCCGCTAACCCATCTTGGTTGCAGAGTGCGAGCTTGCGTCATACCACCCTGTAAACTTTGCTGACATTAAAAAGCATCTGACATTTGGGGCAGGCACCAGCGCTGCCTCTCTAGTCAGGCCGGTTGGCCTGCTGTTATTTCCCTCCACAGTCCCACTGAGCACTCTACAGTCACTTTTGTAGTACGGACCAAACTAAACCAACTCGCTGTTTGCTTTAGAGAAATTCTGTTACCATCTGGCAAGCCCCACCTATCTCAACAATCCTTCCCATAAATTTCTGATGGTCGGTGCGCCGCTTGCTCCATTGCTGCAAGCTGCCCTTTCTCCATGTCTGACACAGGGAGAGAAAGAGGAAAGAGAGGGAGATGGGGGTCGAGTGAAGACTGAGATGATGTAATAGCACCAGCCTTCGTGCCGTGTTATAAAATAGGGTTACAAAAGTCAAAATTGAGGCTGGGACATTTAGTAACTGGTGTTCCAGGTAATGAAAATCGCTCTTATGAAATCCAAGAACCAATCTCTCTTATGTCCTACTCGTCTCATTTGAGTGCTAAAACTGTTTAAAAAATAGGAGCTGAATAACTAGTAGATGAACAAGCATAGTGGGTAGATGCTGATAGTAAAACTCTCCTGGCAAAGGAACCTGACATTTCTGAGAGGCCTTATATCATCTTCTGATGCTGTTCCTGGCCTTAGCAAAAGGCAAACACTGAAAAGGAACTGTATACTTAAGCAGTCTCTGTATTTGTTTTGAAGGATTTGCTGCATTTTTTTGCAGCCTTCTTCTACATCTGAAGTGATGGGAGCTTCCATCTCTGTTATCAGAATGTTAGCTGTGCTATCAAGCTCAGAATTTTCATGTGCCAACAGTAGGATCCTGTATGTTTCCAACAGCTGGAATACTTTAAATCAAAACCTCTTTAAAAAACAATTAATGGGAAAAAAGCTTGTATTTTAGTAAGTCACTTGCTTTCAACAAGCAATCTAGTTGTCAGAAGTAAAGCTTAGTCAGTAATTATAAATTATCAGAATCACTGAGATAAAATGTTTTGTTTCATTTTCCTACCAAAAAAGAGATGTTTTATCAAAATAGCTTTCCTAAGTAAATCTCAAATTCATTTTTTAAAAAATTTAATTTGTTTGGCAAAGTTAATTAAGTTTTAAACTAGGAAAAATGAAAACTTTTTCTCATCCAGTTATTAAGAGGTGCAATCTGAGATACAGCATTTCAGTTGCAACGCAAAAACATTTAACTACTTCCAAATTATACATATGTATATATTTTTTTCAAAGTATCTGTTTTACAGAATGGTGTGTAATTTATTATGAAAATAAAAGATAAACTATGGATTTTTCCACGTAGACACAGAATTTCTATTCTCAAGCATGGCTGTTGAAATGAAGATGCTACAGAACAAATGTGTAAAAAGTCTTTGGGAAAGAAGCAACCTAATTCTGTTTTGGTAGGGATTGCATAGGCCTGGAGTTCAAGACAGGTTCGAAACAGATACAGAGCAGTTCAGACAAAATTTGAGTAATTTATCGTTTGACAAGTAAATTTATGGCTCGACAGCTATGGTTCAACCCTTTTAGGAAGGTTTAATATGTGTGAATTATTAAGGGTGGTTTCAAAGTGAAACACAAATGCAAAGTATGCATGGTGCGCTGATTCAGCAGTGACTGCTGCAGTCTGTTCAAGTCTCGTCCTGCTGTATGGGGCTGGACACCTGCACAACTGGAACCGGGTAGCCCTTATCAGATGTTAAAGGTTGTAGCTCCTCGTTCAGAGCATTTCTTACATCTTAACCAAAGTGTTTTGGGGTGAGGAAGCAACGCAATAGAACCTTAAAAAAAAAAAAAAAAAAAAAATACAACCCACAGAGTAGAAAGTATCTCCATCACAGTAGTAATATATGACTTGAGTAAAGTGGCAGAAAAGGCACTTTAGATTCATGCGCTTCTCCACCAAAAATTCTCCACTGATGTGACTTTTTTTTCCAGTGTCACTGATTTCACAGCAAGGTCTTTTCATTCTTTGCGGTCGTTTTTTGGCAACACTGAGCTAGTCCCTTTCATCTTAGATAATTTCTGGCTGCACAGCTTTCAGCTGGTAGGTGTTTGATGGTTTCCATTTGGTTCATTTTTGTTAGTTTAATCTCTCCCATAAAGCATACTAAAATTCAATCAACTAACTTTTATTAGGAGGCTATATGTCTACTCTCATTAGATGTATACCTTACTTTCATCACTAAATTAAATACGCTTAACTTATTCTAGGTGTAGATCTAGTGCTCAGACTGTTAAGCTGGATACTCACTCTGTATAGCACTCACTGCAAATATGTTATCTTTTGTTCCCTCCTGGCAAATCTTTCTGAAGTGTATCAAAATTTATGCAGTTTTTTGTTTTGTTTTGTTGTTTTTGCATGCTGTATTGTCAGGACTTGCTGAACTGTGACTGTTTTTTCTAGCTTTTCATTTTTATAAGGTTTCCACTCCCACTCATCACTCCCACCTCTCTTTCCCTCGTCCTTTCCTTCCTGTGTTCCCAGATACCATATATTTCCATCCCTTTAATTTTGCCTGTTCCAGGATCAGTCATTTAGGTGGTTCCACACTAACAGAAGAGAAAAGAATCAAGAGCAATGTATTTGAAACTTTAAAAAGCAAAAAATCAAAAAGCATTACTGCTTACAAGCCAAAATTAACAATTTCAAAAGTTAATGTATTGTCTGATAATTCTGTTGACAATGACAAATTCCATAAAATAATTCCATAAAATTCCATAGAGACAGAGCAAGTAATAAAATATAATTACAAAAGATAAAATTATCATAATAATTAACTTGTCCTTTTGATATTTTTGGATAGCTTCTATTTCCTCTAAATCTTACTAAAATTTTGAAGTCATTTCCTATTTTAATCAATAGTTCACTACTGGTTACTATATTTATAATATTTATATTTAAAAATTCACTTCAATGCTATTATGAGCACATTGTATTGTAATCACAAAATAAAGTAAAATTCTGGAATTGATTTAAATTCAATTCTAGATATTACTCTGTGTTGACAAAAAAAAAAAAAAAGAAAACCTTCCCCAAGTCACAGGCATGTTGCGATTAGTCCTGATGGAATCTTATGTGTCCATATAGATACTTGTAAGACTTTAATCCTGATGGTTGGCCTAGATTGATAAACATCTTCAAAATTCCTTCGGAAGGGGATAAAATCTCATGAAGGATCTAATCCTAGCCATGTGCAAATTACCCTAACTAGCCACTCCAGCTTCCTCTTTGTGTTGTGTTTTGTAATGTCTTTATTCTTCCTGGTACTGACCAGACTGGAAAAGAAGCATGAAAATATTGAAAAATAGCCTGTTTCCATAGCATTTGAAGCCCAAGAAGAACAAGATGTACAGGACATTTTCTGGAAAATTGATTTAGTCAAGTTACACTAGTCACCTAAACAGCTCCAGCTGCACTAGCTTTTATTATGACAACAGTGTGTAGGGGCCACAGCTAGTAGGTGTTCCATATATGAATTGCTATACTTGTAAGTGCAAAAATAGTCTTTGCCCCTAACAGTTTTGGTCCAAGCTAAATATCATACGAAAAATATGTGGTGTGCAATAAGAAGTGAAAGAAATATATGCTATGTTTATGTAATAATTCACAAAGAAGCTTTCATTATTGCTTATAAATAGAGTGCCATTTATCTACCATTACGCAGCTTTGTTACACTTCATAGAGTTCTTACCTGAAAGGGTTATAGCATTGGTTTGGCCTTGAGGTACAATTTGAAGGAAAGGAAAATAGTATCTTGCAGATCATTTTAGGGAATGTACTTCACTTCAAAATGGTACAGACAGGGAAATAGTCTTTGCACGCTTCATTGTGGGGTATATGTACATAGACGTGCAAGTCTTAATGTACAATACAGCTTTTGCTGGCATCAGGAGAACAGCTGTGCAGAGACGGCTGTCTGTTTTTGAACATGTATTGACAAATGAAAATAGTTTATTTGCAAAAAATACACAGAAACATCTGTATCACACGTATCAAATGCATTCCCATATCCGCCCTCCCTCTACAATACCGCTCCTTTGATGTTTATCTGTTAACTTTTGGCTTTTCCTTCTTTGACTACATAGTTACCAGATGGGTTTTGTTGTGGCACTCATTATTTAGTGCTTCACAGGTATTTGCTCTTTAAAGTAAGGCAATAGTACTATCCCCCATTTAAATATAGAAAGATAAGACAGAAAGATTATGGTCAAAATATTTTTTTTCCGAATATCTAAATGAAATATCTAGAACCTTAGTTCCTAGAGCCGTTGTCACGTAACCTCTTGAATATACAAGAGTACCTTTAGTGGCAAATAGAGTAGCATATCATTTCTGAAAATAATTCTGAAGTCATCAAGGAAAAATAACATAATTAATGATTCTCTGCAAAATGTTTGGTTTACATTTGAATACTGTAACAGAGGTGAATAGGTAATTTAGTGCTCCAGGATATCAGTGTTGCTTTAACCAAGAACCCATCCTTTCTCTTCCTTCCTTTCCTCACTTTATTTATTACAACGTCTTTCAACTTCTACAAATAATGACTGCTCCTGCGAAAATTTTTTTTCTTGCACAAGTACTATTTATGCCTATGACAAGTGTGTCCTGTGACCTGAAAGATGTGCAACATCCGCAGAGAGGAAAAAAATGAGTGATCATAGTTGCAGACAAATGGCAACAAATACTCAGAAGAAGAATGAATTGGGAATGTACAAGTTTCCTTAATATTAGAATCACCTGAATGTTGAGTGTATGACCTTGAAAACTAAAGTTTCTATCATGGTATTACTGTAGGGACATTTTCCTAGCAGACTAAGGGAACTCTGTAATGCTGTTAGTTGGATGTTAACATCCATATTGATCATCCTTAGCATTAGAGCTTCTTTCATCAGTCACACAGGGCTCTGCCATTTGAACCCAGCGTGTAAGATTGTCCCAAGTAATGGACTGTCATCTCCTGCATGCAAGATGAGGAAAGAATGTGAAAAGCTGCTGGCAGATTTCACAGATCTTTGATGACAACAGAAGAATTGTGAGGCTTCGAGCCTGGAGCTCAAATTCAAAGCTTTAGAATTCACCTTAGTGACTCAGAGTATTCTCTTCACGTTTTTCTGAGAATGATTTAACCAACTTAACTGGTCTCTGCCTCACCTCTGTTTCTGATCCCTGACCTATTTTTTTTTTCCCAGTCTACACAACCTCTATCTCTATTGCGTAAGTTTTCCATTGCATTTTCTATCTGCTAACCACTCAGATCTTTCTCTCATCTCCAGACTCCCCATTACCTTCCCTGTTCTCCTTCATTTGCCACTCATACAGCTTTGGTGTGATACATTGAAGTTTTCATTCAGCCTTTGGTGTTCCTTTGTTTTACAGTTCTCTCATATATAGTGACTTTTTGGAATATGCCAATCGCAGAGTCCTGTATCTCTTTCCTCTGGATTTCTTTTCCTGTGGATATCAAGAACAGATGGATGGAACAATGCTACCCAATTTTTTTTTAGGTGAATTTTTTTTGAGAAATCTGATGGTATGCTGTCCCTCAATGGATCCAGTTTTCTGTTCCTGCCTGTTAGAGCTGATGTTGTTTTGTTCCACTGCTTGCCTGGACCTGTAGCTGCATCAGATTCAACACACAATCTAGATCTAGCGTCATCTGATAGAGCATAATGGGTCTGTTGGACCCATCTGTGATGTGCAAGCTTGATGCATGCCCATTGCAAGCCAGATCATTTGGAATCACACTGTCTGGTCTGAGAAAATGTGAATTTTTTTTTTTTTTTCCTAAAGTTTTAGAGCTAGCAAAAATGTGGGTCACTTTTCAAAAGGCAAAACTTCCATTCTTGGCTCACAAGCCATCATTCTGTAGCATGTGAAGTCCCTGCTCCAGAGAATGAGGACTCAAGTCAAAGGAAAAGAATACCAGATTTCTCACACATGGACAAAAACTTATGTTTGTCACTGGCCTCATTCTTGGAAACAGCTGAACAGTTTTTGCTGAAATTTTCCAAAAAAAGTTCATCCCAAGGCTAAAGCTCGGCATGGAAAATTTCAGCTGAAAAGATTTAAATTTGTCCAAGTTATTAACAACTGAAAACTCAGTCTTACAATATGGAGTATCAGGCAATTCTAACATACAATATATTACTAATCTTTTATGTATATGCTTTTCTATGTACACTGTGGCTGGAACCTTTGCAAAGTGTTCATTTGCTGTTCCTACTGAAACTAATTCAGATAATCTCTCTGATTTAGTGGAGCATGCTTAGGCAACTGCTAAGCCATATGAGAGCTCAGCAACTTGTACAATATTTGCCAGTGCTTTTCAGCACTTTTTGATGCAAAATGGTGCATTAGTATAAAGCAACAATTTAAAGAGGTATACTTATTTTTTCTTTCTGCCTCTGGGCTAGTTTACTGAATACTAATAAATACTAATATTATAGTTTTGGTGAAAGCTTTTTTTTTTTTTTTCATTTTTTAAACATGTAGTTGGAGAGCAAGCAAAAATGTACACAGAGGTGTGATGAAAAATTCATTGCTCTGTACTTAATTGGCTTGTTTTAGGTGATAGTCAATTTTATGACTGAGAAAGATGTTTTAGAGAGCTGATCCATGTGTGCAGTAGAGTGATTTACCAGATTTGTTATCTGGCTCTTCGTTATGGTGAAAGGACTGTTTGTAAAACTGCCTATTAGAAGAGATAAAGGAACTTTTAATTAGATCTTTTCTACTTCTTCTAAATTGCTATGGCATATCTGGCATCACATCTTATTAATACAAGTACCACGTATGGTAAATCAACCTGTATCCATTTGAGTAATCTAGTAATCTCCACCTTTCTCATCTTGATTTATGAAATGCCTCTCAGCCCTGCTCATTGCTGCCATAAAAGAAGCCCTATATATATTCAGGCTTTGTGGGGTTTTGTTTGTTTGTTTGTTTGTTTGTTTGTTTGTTTGTTTTTTCCAGTAGAGTTGAGAACAATTTGCAAGTGGAAAGGAGTTTAGCAAGGGATGCAAATTTCAGGGTAAAACATTCAGTTCTACAGTGACCATTGGAAGAAGAGAAAAATTATTATATCCCCATTATTTTGCTTCCTTATAGTGGATGAAGATGCCCTGTTCTTATTTTTATTGATTATAGCCTCTTTATATACTATAAAGTCACACCAAAGCCTTAGCCTTCTAACATAAATCATCTTTGTAGAAATTAGAAGAGAAAAAGAGTTACGTTAGTATGTATAATGAAGGTAGATTTAGCAATTTTTCAACATCCATACATTCAGGAAATCATCATATGATCTCAGACTCTGCAAGAGACTTTGCCTCTTAACTTTTATAATGAGCCACTGGTAATTCTGCCCATTATTTTTCAGTGTTTGTAAACCAGGGAACTTACTGACAACAAAGGGCTTTAAATTTTTTTGCTGTGATGCTATGATAGCAGTCATAATGACTACTGAAGTGGTAGAATATATGAATTCTATTTTGCTATGCCTTTATCCTGTAAACATTTACACACATCCTTAATTTTCTGCATATAAGTACCCCCATTAGTTCAGTGCTTGAGGATAATGTTTGGCTTTAATTTGTGAGTAGTTCCATGGAACATGTTCTCACAACAGGATCTAAAGCCATAATACACACCTTTTGTAGTTGATATTAAGCTCAAACTTGAGATTTTTCAAACTTGCTTTAGACTAGACATGAAGTTTGTAAATGATGACCTGAAGAGCAAAAATCAAATCAAATGCTTAGTTATACAAAAAACTTTAGCTCAAGATTGAACTGTATACTCCTGGATGCTATGTAAAACAAGTGGGAGATCAGGGAAAAATAGAGGGTGAAATCACAAAACTCTACAAATAGAAGAACTATCATAAATTTCATCTATTTGAAAATCTTCAGGGTGGGGCTTTAAAAAAAAAATGTCCAAATACACCCAAGCAAAAGCTTGAAAAGTTTAATTTTTTGTCATAGTATCATTAATCTTAATCAGCATGATGCAACAGTCAATTGGCAGTCAAAATATCATAAACCATTCACATTTCAGTGTTCCAAGATTGTAAGGCTTTCTTCTGTCTAAATATTTGGATAGTGTGGTATACTAACTTTTTGCCAACCACATGGAACAATTTTAAACAAGGGCGAGCTACAAATACTATGCCTTGAGCCTATTATGTGAGCAGGGGGAAGGGAGGGAAAAGTGCTTTTAAGCCTAATAAACCAAATCAAGCATGGTAATTATTGATATAAAATAGGACAGAAAGACCTGTTTTTTCATCTACGCATTACAGAGAATTCAGTCATTTTGAAGCATGTCTGATACAATAGTTAGAAGAAGTAAAATTTTTGTCTTGGCTCAGATTTTTTGAACACAAACAGGTTTACTCTCTCAAAAGATTGAAATTAAACTGATTTTGAACACAAGAAGTAACACTTGTAGTCTTTATAATAGTAGTCTAAGGCTCAAGCTGTGAAAGATCTGGGCACTGCATTGTAATGCTGAGTTTTCAGGCACCCCATTCTTTAGGAAATACCGCAGCTCTGGGATACATGTCCTGGGGATACATCTTGTTCCTGCTTATAATCCATGACATGAGGAAATACAGAGATGCAAAGAACATGCCTGACAGCAGCTACATCAGAGAAAAATGCTTAAGTTGTAAGCATTTCAGAAATTTCCATAGGACAGGTCATATGTGCTTTGGTTTTGGGGATTAATTCATCAGAAAATGTGTGAGCTGCCTGTATTACCATGGGAAAAGTCAAGAAATCCGGAGATCTGGAACACAACAAGACATGGCTCCTATCTTCTTTGAGCCCCATCCTGGGTCCAGTTTCCTGTGGCACCAGCTTACTGCATAGCTCTGTAGTAGGTTTCAGACTCTGCTGCTGGAGCTATTTTGCCAAATAAATAACTACATATTCGATGGAGCAGGGGCTTGCCCAAATAAAAGCTGTGTAGAATTGTTTTCTGACTTTGGCTCGCCCAGTGGACATACAATAGCTTTTTCCAGTAAACTGGCGCAGTGGTGATTTTCAGGCATGTAGGCCTTTATCAACTGTCTCCATTTTTCTCCATGAGCCTGCTCTGAGGTAAAATGATTTCTCTGACAAAAACATCTGGACTTTCACTGAGTTTGATAATTGTGTTTAACTGAGCTTCTCATCTCTTCAGTGACTTTCAGAGTACAGTGTTTATTTATTTATTTATCTTATGAATGATACTGACTCTATCCCCTGAAACTGAACAGCAGTGTCTACCTCAAAAAAAGTGAGTGGGAGATTTTTCAATAAATCCACTGATGACTGACTTGGACCTGTGAAAACGTAATTATTATTGCTAATAATCCCCATCTTTTTTTTTCTTTCCTTCCTTCTATTTCCATTCTTCTGCCTCCTTCATCAATGTGTTTTGACTTTCATTAGGCCTTTAGAACAATACTCATGCACAAACTCTTTGCAGGATCAATGTTTAACTTATGCAACAAGTAGGAGTGATGAATCACAAAACAGGCAAGGAAAAAATGAGGTATTTAATAAACTACATAACGAGCAATTCTGAATTGTCTTAATGACAAATTTAAAAGTAAATGAATTTAGGATATATTGAGTATAGAAAAGAGGATATAAATTTCTGTTGGCTATTTAGTTTTTAATTTTAGATTTACTGCTAAGCATATTATCAGATACACTCAGGAGATGAATTCACTCTGTTCTGTGAGTCAGTAATTGGATTATATTTGTCTATAGGAAGTGTTAATGCAATTAATTCATGTCATTCATTTACTTTGGAAGTGTGGCATGCTTAACTGATGATTTAGCTTCTACAGGTCTTCAAGGGATATTTCTCCAATTTTTTTACTCTGTCTAGTCTAGATAAATCCTAGTCTATCCAGTTAGAGATGTGCAAATGAGTTTTGTTAAAATCCATGACCTCTGAAGAAGGGAAAGCCCTGTTGGTTTTGAGGTTTATGAAGTGTAGAATCCAAAAATGAAACTTCTCTATATTTTATTTGGTTTCAGATCACACCTAAGCAAGTCTGACTTCCATCCTGTTTGCAAACTTTATCAAGAGCAGGAGAACTTTGAGGCAAAGCTTCTTTTTTTTATTATTTTTGTGTACCTCCAGTTCTTAAAACCCAAGCTCGTGTAAATAGCATAAAATTGGATTAAATTGCTTCTGTGGAAAGCAGTTAGGGATATAAATATGCAGTACTTAAAAACCATCTTGTGGAAGCTGGGTTGGCTTTAGTCTTAAGCAATATTTCACTCACTGGAAATCAGCAGAGATTTCTGTGGCAACGTGGTTGAGAAGTAGGATATTTCACAGATTTTACACTGGAGTCCTTCAGGGCAAGATTGCTTTCATTCAGAAATCTTGAGGTGTTACTTTCCATCTGTAAATATGTAGACTTTCAATGCTTCAGCTACTGAGAAAAACAGTTTAGTTTTGAATTTATGAATAACTAATTCTGCTTCTAAGCTGTAGTAGTGAATTACTGTTTCCCACTCGAACATACCTGGATGAGATACAGTGACATGCTTTTCACATAGTGCCATCATATTTCAAAACCATTGTATATATGTTAATTTTCCTTATTCTTGTGAGCCTTGCAGGTATTAATATAGGTATTAACTTTATGCATATTCATCTTTAAAAGGAAAAAAAAAATCCCTAGTAACAGTTATCTCTTGCATGTACTGTTCCTCTGTGGGTTATCCGTTCCCATTCTTCCTGCTGTGAGACTTGGAGAGGAACAGGTACATTGTCAGGTTAAAAATCCTCTTTCTTTGAGCAAAACAAAGTCCACACTGAGAGGTCCCTGTTCAAATTTAATTAGTGTGTTCTGGAGATATACATACCAAGCTGAAGACAAAGAGGATATCAAATGATTAAGATGCAAAGAAAATAGCAGATCTTACACAAATATCTTTATTTTGGCCACTGGAAAATATACTTCCCAAATAAAGATCAAGAATAAAGATTTTTTTTTCAGGTATTCTCCCAAGCAAAATATCTTATCCTTACTTCTGACTAAGAGAGGAAAAGTCAAACACTACCCTTATACAATATTAACAGCTTTACATCTCATGTCATTTCTTAAGTGATTTCCTACTTATTTTAAAATACTTAAAATTTAAAATTTTTAAAATACTTGTTTTAAAAGCTTTGTTGACTTCACAGTTTATTCAGATGAAGGGCCTTTTATACCTCTGTGTAAATTGTGTCAATATCTGCATGAAATTTATATTAGCAGGCAGCGAATGGTGGTCAGGGGGCCAGACCCTTTGCTGTAGGAAAACAGAGCAACCCCATTGATTTTGGTGGAATGATGCCACCAGTACAGAACTTGGCTTTCTGTCTTCTTCCAGGCTCCTTGTAAACTTGAGATGGCTGAATACACACCTAGGTTTCCTGAAGTTGGCATAACTGCCAAATTCCAGTCTCTTTTTTGGGGAACTAGACTCTTTATAGCTTCAATATTTTTCCTTCAGTGGAGAGTGTAAAAAGAAGCTGCTTCTCTTGGCCTGAAAAAGCTATCTCTTTAAAACTATACTACTTTATTTTAGGAGGGCACATCTATTCCTCCAGAATAATAATCTATACACTGACAGTAACATCAGTGAAAACATGTACACATCAGATGAAAACATTTGAACATGTAGGATGCAAATATGATCCAGGTTACAAGCTCTTTGAAGGAAATTCTTTCGTTGTTTCACTTCATTGTATGGACTCCGTGCTTTAATGACTGCAGAAGTTCCAACACAAGATCAATCCAAAATCTATGTTTTATATGGGAATGAATGCAGTCCTTACATACATGTAAAAGCATTTTATGCTTGTATGTAAAATGCATGCATGCACATGACAAGGCCTATCAAGAAGGAGTCTTCTAAGGAAAATGCTAACACAAAATAATGTCTCGTTAAGGAAAAGGATGATGTGTGTGGCAGTGCTATTCTGCATAAATACCCAAAGGGAACGCCATCAAACCATATCCAAACCTGAAAAGTCTATTTTCAATGGCAAAAATAAAATTTATTCTCCACATTCATTCAGTCCTTGCTTGGATTATCAGGCCTGTGAAAAAAATAAATATGGCCCAATACAAAGGATGAGGCTTTTTTAATATGTGCTTTTTTTTTCTCTCTCTCTCTCTCTCTAGATTTATGAGGGAGCTCACCATCTTAATTCAAATGTTCCACTGTGTTGCTTTGAGATAGGACAGGCTTTGCCGATCTTTGGACCTTGGCAAAAGGCAAACCATTGGCCTCTCTTGGGAATGTTTGCAATGTACATACTGAAATGTGTATATCTTGACAAGAGTGTTGTGGAACCCCATAAATTACATTAAACCAATGAGAACATCAAGATAACAATCAGACTGTTACTTTAAGATTGTCATACAACATTATCTAATATTTCTGTTTCAAGAATGCAGAACTGGAGCATTGTGCTTTATATATCCTGCAAAAAATCTTTTCTATTTATACTTCTGTGAACTTTTTAATGTTTTGTTTGCGTTGTTGTACAGTCTTAATCTCTTTTGTTTACAGCAACAATATTCTGTAAAGAAGTTGAAGATCAGCCAACAAATAGTAGAGAAAAAATCTAAAAGCTTGAAGCTGAATTTTATAAACCTAGTAACACTTTATAGTCTTTCTTAAAATATATAGGACTTTCCTATCTTGAAGCCTTAATCACTTGACAGCAATTTATAGCAAGACGGAGAGCTTAACATTTCTATTTTAGTTTAAAATGTACAACAGAACCACTCACTAATTATTCCTCAGTGTATCTCTGTATTTGCTCGGCCTGGGGGAAAGGAAAGGGGAAATCTTGACTATATATGGTGCAAACTCACCAAGCCTGTGGCTTGGGCTTTAGCGTCTGCAATCTCATGATTTCATCAAAATTTCATTTGAGCTGTTACCATGCTGCAACAGGTCCTGTTTGGCCACCTCCCCAGTTAGGGAATGTGAGCTGCTGTGATGTGGCAGCATGTGCTACTGCTCCTTCTCAGTGCAGTCAACTGGGCTTTGTGCCTGTTATTGGTGGAACTTAGTGAAGTGATTGTAGTGCGCATTAAGGTGTGAGAAGAGGTTTGGGTTGCCTGCAGCCACGTTTGAGATGGACCTGGCAAGCAACCTGAAGTAGAAAGGTCAGGTGCTTTGCTGAGGGCTGTACATAGTCAGTGTCAGATGGAAAGAAAACTTGAGAAACCCAAATTTTCAAATCCTGCCTGGATCATCTAACCTGCATCTCCTTAGATGGCATAGTAAATTACTGTAGAAAAGATTACAGGGAGGGTAAGAAATGAAACTGGGAGGAAAATGTCAGAAATCTACATTTTCCTGGTGCTTAGCACAGGCAAAAAAATGGAAGAATGATCAGCAATGTTGTTAGTCAGACTTTTTGGGGCCCCTGTGTTGATTTTAAGCAGCTTTCTTGCCCTTTTTGTTTTCATACAGAATAGACAAATGGACAAATAAATCCTCATTAAGACTATCTATACAGTCTCTTGCTGTCTTTGTAGTGTGATGTGCTGCCAGTGTTTTAAGAGGGGACTCCTCCACAATGTTTTCATCTTACCAGATGTCCTTGCAAAAGGAAAAGGCAAGAGACTGGGGTTCCATTCCTTTTTGTTCCTGTTATAAAAGGAGGAGCACTTTTGGTCCTTGAAATCAAAATCACTGGGCAAATAAATGGAGCTACACTGTGTTGGAAATACTAGTCTGTTTTTGGAATCTGATACCAGCTATGCTGATGACAGTGCATGAGAGCAGAATATATACTCAGATAGGGAAAAAACGCTGTTAAAGGTTGTGAAAGAACTCATCACTGAGATGCATTTTGAAGACAGTTACTCAGAAAACCCTGTTCTTCTCCAAAAGCCAGCATGTTAATCATCAGAGCTTGACAGGGTGAGGGAGTTGGGTTTTTTTTTTTTTTTATCCTACCATCTTATGTTTAACTGGTTTGTATAATGTGGGAGTTGAAGCCCAGGTCTGTCTGCTGTGATGTGAGGTCTTCTGTGCACTATCACAATGTCCTGCTCATCTTCATTCTGCCTTCCTGGTTTAATATTAACCCAGATAAAGTTCATCACTCTCTATGGCTGAAGTCTTTGCTAGAGTGCTGCAACCTGTTGATTCATAACCTTCTGAGTCAGGGCAGTGACTGAAAAAGCTTCTCCTAAGCCCTGTCGGAGTGGACTACGATCAGTGAAGTTAGACATAAAGATGGGAAAGTCAATCTCTTTGCTCTGGCTATCCTATGGGAATGGCTTGATGAAGAGACTAAGATGGTTCAAGACAGAAAATGTTCAGTAAAAGAGCTGAGTCAAAACCTGTGTCTGATGTAGGCATCTTCTTGTTCAGCACAACAGCTTTTTCTCCTTTTAATACTCTTATATATTTTTTTTTTTTCCTCATGAATCTGTGTACCTAAGGAGGAATTAGAATTCCTCAGGAGCCTAGCATTAGAGCCACATTTGCCAGGCCTGTCATCTTTACTCTCAGCCTCTTTTTCAGTGGCCAAAATTCCTTGTCTTGATGCCATTCCAGCTTTTTTGTACCTCGGCAAAGACAAACTCCTGCCCCTGGCTGCCAGCTCTTTTCCTGCAGCTAATTCTGGTTTCCAGCAAAAGCCTGAAACAGCTTCCTGTCAAATCTTTGATCTTTTCTTAGCTAGGAATATTGCTACATTTGCTGATACCTAATATTTCTGCAAATCAACATCTCTGTGACAGCATTAAATAAATGTGGTGATACGCTTAATTCGTTTATGTGCTTTCACTCTATGCTGCATTTATAATCATAATCCACCAGTAATCCATTCTTATCATATTGAACATTTCTCAAGATGGTGCTTCAGATGGGTAGGCAGACCTGTGACAGACTGTAAAACATGAATACACTTCATGGAAGTGGGAAGGAACTGGGATCTGCCTCATCACTGTAATTTTCAACACCAAATCGTTGCCTGGGTAATGTCATTAAAGTCACTGAATGGAAGTGACTGTCACTGTGTTCATTGAAGTAGCTGAGCATTTTGATCCAGAGTATTGCAGTTTGACATTCATGCTGGAATAAGAAAAAAATAACACAAAACCAAGGACAGGGTCTATCCAGAGGTATTCCTCACAGCATGAACCACATGGTGGATGAACTTAAGAAAGGATGATACAATTAGAATCAGTTCTCGAGGTAGACAAACCTCAGTTTGATTCTTATTTTATCTGAACTGAATGACTGAAGAAACACAGGCACTTTGAAGATTATTTATTGTCTCATCTGGAAGAAATAACAAAAACAAAGGAAAATTACATTAGTAACTAAAGCAGTACTTTTATTGCAAACTTTTAAAGGGCTTGAGACCTTGGTTACAAAACAGCTGTAGGGAGACTGAGAACTTTCTAATGCCTGGAGCACTGGGAGGTTTTATCACGCACGCATGTACAATAGCATTTGCTTTAAAGTTGAAATCTTTCACTGATACAGTGATTTATGGCTGGCTGTTGTCAAGACTCAACAATTATAAGTTTTGTCATAATGTTTTCCTTGAGAGATCACAGTTCTGAAGCTTTTGTGTTTCAGACTTCCTAATGGATTTGCTGCTCTGTCTTGTAACATACCGACTTACTTAAAAGTGACAGCCTGACCTCAGTCCCATCTGTGGTGTTCTGTTCTTCGTTGCATTATTTATTCTTCAGTCCTCTGCCCAGATGTTGTAACATCAGGTATTTTCACCTTTATGGATAAAATCCTTTAGAGAGCACATCTACACCTTACATAAAGACAGAAAATTCAAATTCTTTATTAGTGTTTGCAACTTTTCCTCTTATCTTTCTTGGATATTTGTATTCCCGTTTTACAGACTAAGAGGAGACAAAAAAAAAAAAAAAAAAAAAGGTTCTCTCAAGAGTGTGTGACTGATATGGTGCATGCAACCTTTGTAAGACATGATACATCCACTAACATAGATTTGATGAAGGAGTGGGGTTTCTTTTCCTAAAATAAGGTTACATATGTAATATCACACATCATATCAAGCTAAAATTTCCCTAAAAGCATTTTTTTCCAGTTATTTATTTGCATATGATCTGAAATAAATCAGAAATTTACAGAAATTATGGTAGAAGAAGAAAATTGTTTGGAAAAATTAAGATTTCAGTGTAATGTTTTTCTTAGATCAAACTGATCAATACAGCAATACTCTGTGACTGTTTTGTACAGCTTTGTTGGAATATATTTGACATGTAATTGGTAAACAATGGAATTTGTAAAAATCTGATGGTCATCTGGCATTTCCAATAGGAGATACTATATGGAAAACTTGGAGAGTTTTTTTTATCTTTTAAAACATCCTTTTTATAAATGACTGATAGATGATCAGACAAGAAGTTGATCATTTTGTTTCTTTGTGAGGGCGGGTAAGGGGAAAGTTTAACATTTGAGTTAATCACTGCTTGAATGCTGTACTGATATCTACATTAATATAACTGTACATCAGTTTAAACAACATTAAAACTTCACAATCATCTATTTGCTCTTCAGAACATTTGTATTGATTAAAAAGCCCATGTTAATCAGGAAGAGTTCTATTTTTACTCTTTAGATTCTGAAGCTTGAAAAGTAACTTTTACATTAGTAAAATTTTGCTTTTTAAGATCAAGAGGGGCTGAAAGGAAGAACCATCTTGCTCAATCCTAGTTTTGGAAAATCTGAATCACTATTATTCTGTTACTCTGTTATAAGTAGTTACTTATTCATTTAAAATCTAGGAATATCATTGAGTGAGTATGGAAAAATCATAGAGGATAAGGCTAAACTGCTGACAAATGCTATACATAATTTTCCGTTGCCATAATGTTGCCATAATGTTGTCTACCCATACCATCATCTATCCTATGCTGCTTTTCATAGTGTCAGAATATCTGCATGTGCGACAACTAAAGAAAGTTTTCCATTACAACCTCCCTATCTACTAGCTTTTCTTGATCTAAGGATCATGATGATATGTTTTGACAAGTATGCCAGTCTACGCAGTTGCTCTTCTTTTTACTATATTCTCCTCAAATAGAGAGTACTGTTAATGTGACTGTGATTTTTGACATAATTTTGAAAAACATACATTTTTTAAGCCATCTCAGATGATTTGAAAACATAGCATCAGCGATGTCCAAAGCAGAAGTGGTTATGCAAAAGCATGTTAAAGGCCACCACCACTTATAGTGAATATAGTCTCAAATTTAGAAAAGATGGGAGAGTGGGAGAAAATGCTTTCTAAAAATTATTTTAAAAATGGAATTATATTTATTATATAAAAATATAATATAATAAATTATATTTATTCTTTAGGTCTGTTTTACTGCCATTATATTTTCATTAATTTACTTGCAAGATATCTAGCTGAAGCTCACGTAAAAACAGAAAAATACAGCTGAAGAACAGATTCTTTACTTCCAATACAGCACACAGTAGAGCTGAAAAACTAATATAGTGTTCTACTGCAATTCTCAGTCTGTTAACACTTTTGCAGAATAATCTTATTACAACTACCAGGTCTTCTATGCTATGGAAGACTCCTTTTTCAAGCAAGCAATATGAAGTTCTGTCTTCCTTCTTGAAGAGGCTTGTATGAAAGACTGATTGGCTGGACAGCAGTTTAGAAAAGCTTTCCTTAAACTGGACACTATATACCTTTCATAATGGGACATATCCAGCTATAGTCCATATTCTTAAATCTTCTAGTGGAAGAATATAAAAACTAACGTAGAACAAATTCACAAAATCACTTTGTTCTTACAAATAAAGATTCTAACATGCTGATTATTTAATGTAGAGCTACCACAAGCATTAAAATAAACACATGCACAGGTATGAACACAGCCACGTGACCATTTGAGCCATATTGTGTTCAAATGCAAAGATACAGAAGCTGGGAGAGGGGAGTTGTTTTGTTTTTAAATCTAATTGAAACTTTAGGATGATTTAGCTTTTCTCTCTCAGTATTATGAACTATAGCATATGCAAGTAACTAAGGTTTTCTTTATACTGTTTATGTCCAAATGACATACTATCCCTGAATAGTAATCTCCTGGGCTAGATCTGGAATATTAAAAATGTTATTAAATTCTCAAAGGATTTTCTAGTTGGTATCTAGAAGCACTGTGTTCCTCTATCAAATTTTTGTTGGCATTAGTTCCTTTTGAACCCTAGAAGTTAATTAGTCTTAATGAAAAACATCTGTAGCAGACATAGTGATGATTTTCTACATGAAGTGATTCACAACAAAATTATTGCGCATAGTAATAAGCCAAAACATGTCTTTTCTGGCTTCAGCTGCCTCCCCAAGGTCTTGCAGGTTCTAGTAAAGGAGGCATCAACAAAGCAGAAAATTCCTCATCTTCCTCTAGTTGTGCTCAGGGCTTCTATTTACATTCCATAATGTGTGAATTACTTCCAAAATGTTGGTTTATTTATTACTATATATTTAACCATAGGCCAGATTTGCTTTTGTTTTTTTGGCTTTCAGTTTTGGCTTTTGCAAATGTTGTGGTCTGTCTGTGTGTCCCGGTTCCAGAAGTAGAGGATACCTTCTCAGCCATCTCTAAGTACTTCATATCTGCTGGGATCAGGGTTCCTCCTCCAATAGTGAAGCTGTCCTGGAAGCTTCTCTGCTTGGTTTCCAGTTGGAAACGATGAGCTTCTCTCGACAAGGTTTAGAAGCAGATTTCAGGCTTTCTCTAGGAAACCACAATTGCTCATCCAGAACCAGCACTTCATTCTCCCCGCAATGAACAGACTTTCTGCAACACAGAAATAACATATTTTCTGCCATCTCAATCACATGTTTCTGTGGCAGATGTTTCTCCCATGCTGCACTATCAGAGGAAAAAGATTGTCAACAAAATTTGTTGCTGTTGTTGCTTGCAATGTCTTACATTGGCCAAAGATACAAATACTGAGCCTCTCAAAGGAAAGACTCCCTCTGGTACTACCTTCAATTTGTGTTAGTCCCAAGAATGAAAACTGACCTACTCAAGCTGTAATGCAATAGAGTAACGAGCATTTGGATAACATTTAGTAATTCATAGTCCCAGTAGTGTATGTGCTTAGGAATTAACTCAATGCTTAGAAATAAGTATACTTGCTTTGCTAAATTTGAGTCAATAATGACGGCTTTGAATAAGTCAAGCATTGTTATGCTGCTTATTTTGTTGTTGTCCTTCCCTTCAGTGAAGGAATAGCTAGGTCAGAAAAATTTCAACTGAGAACATTCCAGTGTTCAGAACCAGAAATTTATGATTTGCAGTCCATTTTAAGTACCTGGATGAACACCCAGCACTGACTGGCCCCTGTCAAAAATGTTATGCTGCTGAAGGGACTGCCTATCTGTTTTTGCAACTTTTAACCATATATCTGTATTTCATTATATAAATACATATACATATATTGCTTATCTTCTGCAGCTGGAAACCTCTGATTACTTGAGAATTGCAACATAATATTCTGAGAAGTATATGAAGTAACTCCAGGTCTTGGGCAAAACACCTTTTCATGACAAAATTTGAGAGTACCGTGTGCCTGATAATGATATATAGACTAGTTTGCATTGCTTTTGCCATTGTAGTGTTAGTGCACCAAAATATTGCACTTGAGCTTGAAAATGTCTTATTAGAGAACCATTTACCAATTACTATTTACTTTTTTTCTCTGTTGTAAAAGGTAAACAGAACTTCCAAGAAACAGCCAGGAAAGAATAGTAAAAGATGTTCATATTGTGAGCACAGCACCATAGAGAGTATTGCCTGGTCATCTGGAGCTTTCTCGAAGATACTTCAGCTGGGGACCTCCTTAACTGAAAGAAGAAATTCTAGGCCTTGATGTGGTTGCACCACGTGCAAATGCCCAAAATTGCTGCATTAGCTACACGCTGGATAGACACAGCTGGATTCATGATAGATTTTCTCTTAAGATTGTTGAAGGTTATGTCCTGAATAAGCCCTATATACCATTTATCACAACGGTCATTTTAGTTATTTTCTAGAGGTGATCTTTTCCTCTGTAAGTGAAAGAGTAGTGTTCTGACATTCCTCTCATTCATTTTGTCTTTTGACCGAAAAGAACATAACTATATTGCAGAGACCTTGGTGTTGCCATTTTGGGAGAGTTACTGGCATGATGTAGTCCTCAGGGTCCTTGCAAACTGTATGTGGACTTCTCCAAAATGGATGATTCTGCTGGCTCAAAGGCAATAAATTTGTTCGGATTAGCTGACACTGTATTTTGTTATTATGTCAAGGGAATAACATGTCCCTTTGGGCTTTTGGGGCTTGTATTTGGTGGTCATGATGAGAAAGATTTTTATAGGCTAGTAACAAATAAATACAGTGCTCTTTCAAGGTCTGTTTTACTAATACTGAGCTGGCTCTTAGTTTCTGTAGGCTGCTCACATGTGGCAATAATCAACCCCCACTCACAGCCCAAAAGCATCTTGGTTATCTGTAAAACAATCTTGCTGGAAAATAATTTTGCTCAGAGCAGCTAGAGAGCAGCAAACTCACTGGAATTCAGAATTAAAGAAATCAATATTTATCTTACTTTGTATGGCTTCATTTTCTAAAAGAAGCCAGAAGAAAAGAGTTACTTTGAGTATACAGTTCTTTCTTGTTTCTTCCTAACCAGACTCTATTTGCATGAATCACAGTGGTGTGGGCTAAGAATACAGGAAATGGTGGGGGATAAAATCAAAGGCCCCAAACACTTGTAAGTAGGTAAAAAGGAAATGATCATTTGAAACAATCATCTTCAGCTGGACTCTGCCTAATTAGGAAGGAGTCTCCCAGATCTTCTTTTTTTGTGCGTTTGTGGGGTGTAGTTTTCCTTGTTAGGTTAGGTTTCAGTTACATCTTTCTTATGCTCGCTGGCGATTCAGCAATGAATATTATAAGTGCATGCAGTCCTGTGCTTGGCTTTTTTCCTCCTTAGCAAGTGTATGAGACACTTAGCAAGTGTCTTCACTGTGAACAGTTCCCACAGCTTTGGTCCAGTCTTCAGTGGGGCCCTGTGCTGTAAGTTTTGTTTTGAAAATTGCTAGCACTCCTCTGGCACAAAAAGGGACAGAAGTCTTTTAACATGTGCTTCCCTCCTTGGGTCTGACTGTATTCTGTTTTAAACGAGAACAAAATCTGACCCTTAAAGCAATCTGCGTTATGTTTTAAGTGTGTGACAAGCTGAGAGATGAAGCAGATGTACCAAAACAACACATACTAGCAGCTGTTGATCACTCAGATTTACTTCTTGGCCTGTATTTCTTGACACAATTCACAGTATGAATTGCTCTACAGGATACCCCTTCTGAGTATATTCAACTCCAAAAAGTCCTCTTGCTGAGTAGTGTGCAGATAATAAATCTGGCTGCCAAATGAAAGCTTTCTAGGAAATTTGTTGATTTTTCTTTTTCTCTCTATGGAAATCATCTGGAAAATATTTTTTTTTTTATCCATCAGATCTTTCAATACATTGATCATTGTTTATTTTCCAGTTTCCCTAAGGTTTCATGATGTATCCTTTGCTATCGACTATTCCATTCCAACATCATTCTGTAGTTTGGTTCTCTTTGTTTTCATTATTACGGATGGATTTTAGACAGGCAAACCAGAAGTGGAAAAAAATCAGTTGAGATTTGAAAGGGTAATGAATGTTTCAGTGTGGTGTGATGTGTGCAGTGATGAAATTACTTTTGTCAAATCTAATTTATGTAATATATATGCTGAGGAAAGGATCCGTTTTAAATGTTGCAATAATTTTGTTTACTGTCCAGAGCTGAAATATCTTAGAATAAACATATATAGTACCTTAAACCTTTGCCTAATCTGTTTTTTCTATTTTTGCATAAAGTTTGTTTAGAAACTTAAAGCACCTAGGGAGACCCTTGGTTTTGTTAAGATTTAGCAGGTCTTTAAGTTCAATAATTGAATGTACACACATGTATAACAGTAGTTTCCCTCAGCTTTACCTAAGTCAAGATGGATAAGTGTGACTTCAGAGTTGTAGACAATACTTGCCCAATTCGTGAATTTGCTTATTTAATAGGGACTACATAGAAATTTTTACAAAAGTAAACTAATAGTATTTGCAATTATGAGCATTCCAAAAATAGGCAAATTCTAAGAAATTGTTTTGCTTTTCTAGCATTAACTCAAGCAATGGGCAATGAGAAATCTTACGAAATTCAACAAAGAAGACAAGTGCAAGGTCCTGCACTTGAGGAAAAATAACCCCAGTCACCAGTACAGGCCGGGGACTGACCTTCTGGAGAGCAGCTCTGCAGAGAGGGACCTGGGAGTCATGGTGGATGACAAGTTGACCATGAGGCAGCAGTGCCCTCGTGGCCAAGAAGGCCAATGGGATGCTGGGTTGCATTAAGAAGAGGGTTTCCAGCAGGTCAAGGGAGGTGATCCTGCCCATCTACTCCTGGTGAGCCCACATCTGGGGTACTGTGTCCAGTTCTCCCCAGTATAAGAGGGAACGTGGAACTACTGGAGAGAGTCCAGCGCAGGGCTACAAGGATGATCAGGGGTCTGGAACATCTGCCCTATGAAGAAAGGCTGAGAGAGCTGGGCCTGTTCAGCCTGGAGAAGAGAAGGCTGAGAGGGAATCTCATCAGTGTCTATAAGTACCTCAAGGGAGGCAGTGAGGAGGATGGGGCTGGCCTCTTCTATCAGTGGGTGGCCGCTGACAGGACTAGAGGAAACGGCCACAAACTGAAACACCAAAAGTTCCACAGGAACTTTAGGAAAAATTTCTTGACAGTGACGGTGACGGAGCACTGGAACAGGCTGCCCAGAGATGTAGTGGAGTCTCCTTCTCTGGAGATCTTCCAAACCCTCTTGGACACAGTCCTGAGCCACATGCTGTAGGTGACCCTGGGTGTGCAGGGGGGTTGGACTAGATGATCTCTAGAGGTCCCTTCCAACCTTAAGCATTCTATGATTCTAAGCATATTACATATTGTGTATTCTCTACAGGAAACCATGTGTAAAAATTTATATTTAACAAAATGGAAAGGTAAAAGAACAGGCTGTGAAAAGGCTGTACAAAACAAAAAAACAACAACTTCCTGATTCATAATCCTCTGAAGAATGGTTTGTTCATCTAAAGAACATATCTCATATCTGTCTTATTTGTTTGATACTATCCGCTGGTAATGAAAAATGGGGTTAAGCTACCGTTTTGTTTTAGAATTTCCAGATCTTTCACTACTTATTGTCATAATATTCATGCAAGGACTTGGTATTTATTTCCTGGGAGTGTGCTGGAAGTGGGGGAGGGTTCTCTGCTTATTTTTGCTTTAAGAAAAAAGGGGAAAAGAGAGGATAAATGATTTAAAGACATCTGGTGATAATTAATTTATAAATGCTATTTAATAGCTCAAAATCTATGTATCTTTCTCAATCTTTCAGTAACTTTCCTCTGAAACTGATGAAGCATCTCCCTGGTTTCTTTTCTACTGGGATGGATATTTATGCATTTCCAGGTTTTCATTCACATGCGATCAATCGCTGCAACTTCTGAGTTTTGGAATCCTATCAATCTCTGATTTTTGTTCAAGTCCAAATATTGCACTGGAATCTTACTTGTCTCCTACCAAAATTCCTTTCCTGTAAGCCCCAAACTTAACCTTGAGACAAAAGACTGACTTCACCTCTAATGTATCTATGTTGCCTGACTTGAGAAAGATTATTCTTGTGTTTTTGATGATCCGTCCAAAAGTTCCTGGAAACTGCTAGTTCTGTTGTTTCCAAGGACTACAGAAGGAACTTTTATTTTTAAGATGGTCAAGTGCAAGGTTATTTCTCAGCTATCATTAAGAAGAACAGAACTAGAAATATTTAAGTGCACATATCAATCCCTGTTTCTCCAGGAAGAAACTGATAGCTGACTGATGCAAGGAATGTAGTAAAATGCAGAAGACTGTAAAATATCTAAAACAAGTAAGTTAGAGACAAAATTATTAACTTGGCTGCAACAGCAGCTAGGGCTGTCATAAACACTAGATATAGAAATGAGGCAGTTGCTGATCCATAGGAAATATAAAGGACTCCACAATTGTCCTTTGTGCATGTCCTTACCACTAAGTTACTCAATGCGAACTTACAGACAGCGTCACCCTATTATTTCCAACCCAATATTCAATTATTTATGCAAAATGAAAAATTCTCAATAAGAAAGCATTTTTAAGACAGCTATGAGCGAAAGCTGACCCCCTTATTATTGAATTATGTCTTGGCTGGAGCTCTTAGGCGGTGTTGTGATTAGAGCATTTAGTCAGGAAATGGGAATCTAGTCTCAGAAACGTCCTTCATCTGAGGTTCCTCTCTTTACTGCATCAGCAGAAGGAGCCATCTCTACTCTGTCACTGTCCTGAGGGCTTGATGTGCTCACTCCTTTTGCGAGTTGATGTAGGCACTGAAATATTTCTGAATGCGAGTTCCAAGAAATATCTGGTTAATATAAGACAATCCATCCAAAGTAAAGCAGTTATGTTCTTGGAAGATCTGACAGGACACAGAGGTCCCTCAGGGGGCTGACTGCAAACAGGCAATTATGCTGAGTTACTTAGGCTGGGACAGTTCCCAGTATGTCCAGAAGCAGAACTTCAGATACTTCAAAAACTCTAAATCTACCAAGGTGGTACATAGGAAATTTGCATACCATCATGATGAAGTAGCGTTTGGGCAGTTCTGTCTGTGCTGGAAGTCAGACATCTAAATTCTTTGTAGAATGCACCCACAAGACCACATTGTCTGTGTCCTATTTCAATATCCTAACCAGAAATCTGTGCTTCCCGATTAAATACCATCTTGGAACTGACTATTATCATCTCACAGGAGAATTACAAGCCTTTACCAGTATAGGATTTTGAAAGTGTTTAAGTGTTTCATACTTCATTTTTTTCCCCCACATATTTAGAAAAGTTAATTTGCTATTGATAATATTTTTGACATAAGAACTAGATAAAAATTTCTCTTGTGTAATTTTTTCATTATGTCTGATTATTAAATGCTAAGATATTAAATGCTAGATATTAAATGCTAAGTCTGGGAAATAAAACAGTGTGAAAAGTTTAGGGTTCAGAAAGACTATTACATAATGTAAATCTTACTAGTGCTAATGAAATTTAAATGGCAAAGGTGGTTATGTGACTATTCAGAAATTTGACAATTGGTACAGCCAAGAAAGTCAGTTATTCAAAATATGAACTTTTGTCTTTCTAGGACGAATTTAGGATAAAGTATCATCAATTCTGTTTCATGAAATAGTTCAAAATTATATGAGCTAATGTTTAGCATGCATATTAAATGTAAGTTAATACACGTTATGGCATTTATTAAAATATTTATGAAATTTTAATACTGTTTTAAACTTGAGCTCTTCTAATATTTTGTCTGATGCATATTAAATGGCACACCAAAAAAGGGATAACAATAAAGCAGAGGTTCTTTTTGCCGTGGAAAAAAAAAATCCCCAAAGTTGTAGATTTAGCATTCAAATTAGGTGATGATAGATTAAGTAATTAGAATAAGGTTTAAGGAGGAGTAAGGTTAGGATTTATCTTGCAAGTAAAATGCCTCTTAATTTACAAGCCAAATGCTAGCTCTCAAGATGTCCAATATCAATACAGGAGTGATATTTTATCGACTTTGAAAAACCTTCTTTGAAAGAATCATTTTCTACTTAATTTGACTATAAAAAAAATATATATGACATGGAAAATCTCCAAAGGCCTAACTGTGGTCTTCAAATATAAGCATGACACCTGAAATTTTATTTCCCCTATGAATTGCTAGTGCAAAGTCAGGGCAGACCATTACTCCCTGATGTACCATCCGACATAATAATTTAGCCATTTGAGCAACTAAAGCTCCCACTTTCATTGTATGGAAACTTGTCACCAAACTATAGGGAGACTCCAGAAGCAAAATTATTTGCTCTCTCTATAGACATAAAAGATAGCTTAAAGCTGTGGATGATGGGTGGGAGGAAAATTGCTGGGAATCTCTGAAATTCTAGTGGAGAAATACCACGGAGACATTAACAACACGGAGAGTATTTGGCATGCTAGAAGGCCAAACTGGCAGTAAAGGCAGCAACCCATAAGCTCTATGTACCTGGGTTGTTGTCCATCTGTAGCAACAAAGGCTGTGACTATATCTGACTTCAGGACACAGTTAAGTTTGCTTTCTAACATTGAAAGCTGTGGGCAACTTTCGTTACAAAGGAGCAGGAAAATTGATAAAATTCTTAAAAAAAGGAGGGAAAAACATTCTAAAAGTGGTGAATGTGCTTTGCATTAACAAAAAAGCAAACTTAAACATACAAAAAATGTGAAAAGAAGATTAATCGTAGGGAATAGAGCTAAATGCAGTTCTTCCTCATCCAGTTTTCCAGTTGGCTTTTCCACTGGAAATGATAAAAAGTTATGAAAGAGAATCAAGCAAGTATTAAAAAAGAAGTGTGCATGGAAAATGTATGTCTCTCCCATAAAGCGGCTGGTTTGTCACTATTAACTGTATTTGACACAATTATAGCTAGATCTTTTATTTCTTTCTTAAAAGGATAACTGTTATTCTGTGCAAGTATGCCACAGTAACCACCTACTAGCCTTCAACTAAAATACCACAATAAAGCATTCTCTGGCAGTGTTTCCACTAAAATACCACACAAATGCTCCTCCCTGTTGTATTTTGGTTTCTGTGAAAGTATAGTAGCCAGAAGTGTCCTACTTTTGGAGAAAGAATTATTTTTTTCCATTCATTCTGATAAGTCACCAGAGGCTACTGCAGAAGATAGCATAAACTCTGGTTTTGCTTTAGAGATTCAAGCTTTCCTTTCTCTGTGTGATTTGTGTATATGGCCGGTCCATAATAGAAGAACTTTATTCCATATAGAATTGTTTAATAGGTATGTCTCATGATACTGTGAGCTGTAGTGAATCCTTTTCAAAACCTGAGGCTTAGCGTCCTTAAACTATGAAAGATGTAATGCTTTGTTGAGCTGCTTGTTGTGACTCTACCATTAGTACTTCAGCTTTCTATTCTTGAAATAGCAAGCTGTGTGCATTCTGGAAAAGGGTTCCAAACTAAACTTCTTCCTCCTTATTTCTTTATATGCTCTTTATGACACAAGAAAATATTCCAGTGAGCTTGGTAGCGCACAAGGCTGAGATGTCCAGTGTAAATTCACAGATCCATTGTGATTTGAGTATGTCACTGTACGCACGAGACTGGACTTGGACAAGGTAGCCTCAAGCTTAGTCATTTATCTGTGATTCCTTTGCTTTGCAGTGGTTCAGTTAATCTCTGTGACCACTGCATTTATGTTTTTTGACAGTATTGTAGAGAGAAATGAGTTGTCATTTCTTGTATGATATTTTTGTGCACCAGATAATTGTACGGTTGCTGTAAAAGTTGCTTTGCAGTGACTGAGCTAATCAGAGATTAGAAATAACTGTTGGGGTCTGGATTTTGAGATCTAAGGTTGAGTTAACCCACGTATAAATATTCCATATGATGGTAACAATAGAAACAAAAGACACTGCACTTGCTTTTTGCTCTAATAGTATGTCTTTCAAGAGATAAGAAAGTCGGTGATATTTAGTCTATGCTGATTAATTTTTTCTTTCCTGAACCTCTTTCTGGCCAGTCTACCTCAAAGAAAATAAATAGGTACTGCAAGTAGATGTAGTAGATTTACGGTCTAAAGTAAATACTGGTCAGACTGGACAAGCCAACAAATGTGGAAAGAATAGCCCTCAAAGAGATAAAATGTAATAACGCAATAACCAGTAGGAATTACTTGACTTAGGGTCATGAAGAATTAAAATGCAATGTTTCATGCTCTTTCTGTGATTTCCAAGATTTAATAAATGGCAGATATGGAAAGGTGTAATTTCACCAAGATTAGAATATTCAGACACTATGGTATGTTTAGATAACATTTTAAGCGAAAACTGGACAGGTTCATGAAAGAGTAACCCCTATAGAGGCTTACTAAACATATAGAAATTATGTCTGTCACAGGAAGTTCCTAAGCTGCATATGTTTAAAGGCTGGAAAAATTGCATCCCGTCAGATTTCCTTTTTTTTCCTGCAGTCTTCCCGATGCCCGTACTATCAGAGACACGATATTGGGTTAGACAGCCCTTTCATTTGATCCAGTATGACCTTTCTTAAAGAACAAGTTTATTTTAACTCTGTCTTCTTATGTCTTCTGATTCCAGAGAAATATTGCTGATTTATGTCACAAACACGAGGATCTTAAATGAACAAGGAACAAAATGTTCCTTATAGTATGGTAGTTTGCCGAACATTTCCAGACTCTCATAGGCGTTAAAAATTTCATCTGTGTGCTTGTAGATGATGCTCCTTTAACCTCTGAGAATGTTAGGCAATGTAGCACTCTGTTTGGCTTGCGCACCTTAACTTTGCGAGCTATGTTTTGATGACCCTATCTGCTGCTACTCTACTGATGGAATTTGAGAGAGGGAAAAAAAAAAAAAGTTTGAAAGTTTGACTACTAGTTAACTGATGTCTTTTTGTGTCTAAAAATCTTTTTGTGTGAGTTAGGGAAAAAATCTGTTCTATTTTCTTGTCAGGAATTTTGTGTATGATCAATTGATGACAAAAGGTCAAGTGCACTTGCTTAGTTTTTTACTATTACTTGATTGCAACTTCAGATCTTTCCAAATGATTTACCTTGAGATTTTACTTTTGTCATTAAATACTCTGGAAGCTGGCTGGTAAAGAAAGTCAGGAGAATCAGATTTAATAAAAGATAGCTTCAGTATCGAGATAATCAATCCTGTGTCTGTTTGCCACCTACCATGCTGAGACTCATGTCTTAGCTAGTATATTTGAGTACTATCAGTGTCATAGGTGAACACGATTGATCCAGAGGAAGAGTGTGGTCACTTAGGGAAGTTTTTAAAAATTGAAAAAGAAATAAATGGGTAATCTAGGAAAGGCATAGAAAATAAGACTCCTAAGACATAAGTAAACTACAGATATAGAAGTTTTGGGGGGAATTTAGCTGAACTAAGATTCTGAACCTTAGCAAAACTTAAAAGCTGAGATGAATCCATACAGATCTGAATCTGGCATGTAAATAGTTAAACTGAGATTGTCATTTCATTGGTGTGGGAGAAAGAAAATGCAGAAGAGCTTCTCCCTCTCTTCTAATCCTTCCCAGACACTGGAAATAATCCATCTGGATAGAAAGCCTCCTGACTGCAGAGGGAAACATACTGAGGAGAAGGAGTCTGTGACGGGTGGTCTCCAACACGCACCAATAGAGTGGGCTGGTGTGTAGGGAGAAAGATACCTTTAACAACTATATAAAAATGTTTAGCTGGTATATTTATGTTGTAAAACTCCTTTATTAATGCCTCTTTGAACAAGGACTGGCAAAAGATATTGTAATTTCAGGCACAAAGCTATTGTTTTTCCAGATAGTTATATTTTATTCATTATAGTCAATGTGCTGCAAATGGATAACTTCTGGTATACCTCCACTTGTCTGGCTTTCTTATTTTGTTAAATCTTATTTGTGTGGTCTCTTTGCTATTTGCCTACGGTACCTACCTAGCTATCAATAAAACATCTGGTAATCATCAGAACACTTGCATCATTCAATTCTCCATCAAAGCAACTGCTACAAATTTGTATTGGAAGATGCCCAATGCTTAACTTAAAACAGCCATCTGTAGGAAGAGGACTGCCAAAATATGTTGTAATTGAATTAACATTTTTACTCACCCAATTTCAAATAAGCTTTGATGTCTTTTAATGTCTAATACGTACTTTTGAAATGTCATGTCTTGATGTATTTGAGAAATGATAGTGTGCAGACAATATAGTGAAAAATCAGGTCTCAAATCACAAAAAAAATATCCTACCCTCACTCTTGCAAAACTACCTCTTTGTAAGACACTCGTAGAAGGCAATCCGATATATACAATATAGAATGGGACACAGCAGAGAAAACAGTTAGAAACTGTCATGATTGCTTTGGACTCGCACAAGAGAGATAGGTGATTCAAAGATGGTGTGGAGTAGCTTTTAAGTATTTCTGAGCCCTTTCTGATTCAGACAGTTTCATCAGAACATTTGGTCACTGTGTGCATGAAACTACTCATGGAAAGGTACTTCTTAACAACAAAAGCATAGAAAATGCCAAATATCTTTTCTGATTCTTTTAGACACTTTCACCTTTTGTTCCACACCACATTCTTCATTCACAATTTTAATATTATTTAGAATAAATACTGAGCAGAAGAAAATATTTGGTCTGATTCATATCTTTTGGAGATGATCAGTTTGCAACAGTATCAGATTTTCTCTTTCCTTTCTTTCCAGTCCCTAGACAAACCCTTGATTATAACTTCAGAATAAATTCTGCCTTCAGATATACGCATGCAAACTTTAAATGAACTTTCGCATCCTCACACAAATTCAGCCAGTTGTAGAGATACTTTATCACTTTTTTTTTCTTTTTTATTTTAAGTATCTTCTTTATATAGATCTTCAAACACTTGAAATATGATAATGGCAGCCAGATTAATAGTCAAGCATTGGGAGAACATTTCAAATACTACGTACATGATCAGATCTCCTGCTCCTTTGAATAAAATATCATATAATATACAGCTAAAGAGAAGAAACGTAATGGAAGCCATGATATGGCTGATTGTAACAAATACACTAGACTAAAGTATCAGCTAAACAAAAGTTTTTGATGACAGAGGTAGTTATTTATATGGACACACACAGGAAATCATGAAGTGCACAAAGAATCTTTTCTGAATTTGTTGTGTGAAACTTTTAAGGCCTCACCACTTTCCATATTAGTTTGTGGAACAATTTGGTTCCCCAGCAGTACTGTTCTACAATGGCACAGGAATGTTTCAGCTACCTGGCCTATTCTGTATTCTGTATTTTCAGAGAAGTTTAAGGCTGAAGTTGAGCCACTTACAAGGGAGACCCTTGCATTTTACGTTCTTTTTAAAGATCCATAATGTTTTTGACTGGAAAACATAATGAGAGCTTTTGATATAAATCATACTTTCCCAAAATACCTCCAAGGTCAATTTTCTATGAACTGGAAGGGTAAAAAATTTTGTGAAAAGGTTTACAGAAATGATTTTTTTTTCTATCAAATTGAATAATGATCTCCTCCTTCCCCTCCCCCCCAAAAAAAGGAAGTGGGGGGGGACGAAAAAAATATGGTGCTAATACGACATAAATACCAAAGGTCTGTCAAATTGTCATCATCAAATCCTGTACTTGCAGGCACCCAATTTTAAAAATGCCAAACCAGTTGACATCTCATTCAAGCTATGGAAAAATTCATAGATGTATACACTCCTTCATCAAACCACATCTTATAAGAGATTGGAATTGGAAGGAGCTAGTGACAGCTCTTTGGGGAACGGCTGTTCCTATTTTTTTGCATAAGGAGGCAATAATCAAAAGGGTCTTTCCTGTGCAAGCCAGTTCTTTCCACAAAGCTGCCTAGGCTAGCTATTCCATGAAGGACTCAGCCTCATGGTCTTATTTTACATGAAGAGTGAGAGCCAGAGAAAGTATGCCTAAGGGAGCCTGGCTTTTTGATATACTGTTAGTTCAGGGGTGGAACTGCTTCAGTGAATGTTTACGTGAATGTTATATGGACTAGTTTGATGCAGAAGTTCAAATACTCAAACTATGCTGGCAATTCCAGTTAGCTATATGCTTCAGGGAAAGTGTTCTGAAGGAGTATACCAGCAAACATTTTCTTGTTCCTTCTTTCAAAAAAAATATGAAATTTAGCTGAAAAAAATGGGAAATCATTTATGATGAGATGTAAAATAGCATTCTTCACTGAACTGACTAAAAATACCTTATAAAGCTGTATGCAAAATATAATCACAACTAAAACCCAAATATTAGCTTGACTTTTTCTTTATTAATAATATTTGTCTTGTAAAAGCTCTCGATAAATTAAAATACAGTGAAATTGGTAGGATCTGAGACATTTACACTTTAAAATCCAACAGTTCCTGTTCTAAATGATTTGGAATTGCTTGGAAAAAATGTGTTGGAAAGATAGTGTAGGAAAAATATAAAGTGTCTGGAATTGTCAGAAGTCAGTTTAAAAAAATTGACATAATCTAATTGCTTAGTAGTTTTCTAGCTACTTAAAAACTCTCCCATTGCAGAAGTTTAAATATCCTAATGCACTGCCAAAGCCTGACAGTAAACAGACAGCACCAAAGTGGGTTGCTTTTTACCACTTTTTACAAGTTCTTTTTTCTTTGAGAGTAGTCCTCTAAATAGAATGCACATTCTCTAAATCATGTGAGGCTTTAGATTAAATCTGTAAACAATTTAAGGATGGATTCTGATTTTTCTTAAAATCAAAACAAAAATCACATTAACTTCAGTGCATCAAAATACTCTGTTTAAATTCTCTGCTACCAGTATGTTATGGACTAAACAGTGGGGTTTTAACCCTATTTGTGCTTGCTTTCTCCCTTCTATTATTCTCTGTATATCTTCCAGATGATAACAGGAATGCTAGATAAATGATTTGACACTGGGCAAAGAAGAGCTGGAATCTATTTTTGTAGTTGAGGGACTGTTCATTAACTAAGAAAGCCAAAGAAAAATGTATGTGCTACACTTAAGCTGAAGTTTGATCCCCATCTGTCTCAAAACTGTGGTACGATAGTTGTTGCATTCATATCTTTCTGAGTGCTTTTGTCCAGTAACGGCAAATTCAATAGTCTGTAGTAATTAATTAGAAAGGCACTATTTTAATTATTGATAAATAGCCTAATTCAGCTACAAACTTCTCATTAATTACTAAATAATGGAATTTATAGTCAAGAAAACTTTGAAAAGCTGCTTGAAAACTTTGTGAAGCCATTGTAGTACTTTGTAAATCATAGCTGAATTCAATTCTCATTTTTCTTTGCAGTATAATAAAATGAGTTTATAGAAGATATAGTAAAGTGTCCAGCATGAAGGCTTCAGAAAGATTTGAGTCAAAATGGAATGTGCAATTTGACTGACATGTTGTTTTTTAGCTAATCAAAGAGGACATTTTAATCATGAGGACTATCTCATGCGTTTACCAAAGCAACCCCCTCCTCCCTGCCCCACCCTGGACCTTTTTTTATAATTTTATAAAACAGCCCTAATGAACAAATGACCTAGGAGTCATTTTCCATGAGAATGACACTCCTCTTTTTCATCTATTCTAACACAGTATATTTTGTGTAATACAGATGTGTCTATCAAGATGTAGTACTTCGAAAGACACAATTTATGTGCAAAGACTAAGTAATGATTGCTATTTGCCATTTGGACAGAAGAATAAAATGTTCCTTTTGAATGAAAGAGAACATGTCCCCTTACAGGCTTAGTTTAGAAGGCCATCTGCATTTATTCTGTTTGTTTTAGGATTTAAGTTGGTGTTTTAATCTTGTAATTTTTTTTTGCCGTTGGGAAGTCATTTGTTTGTGAGTGTTGTGTAGGCAAACTTATTTCTGGAATTTCCTAGTATCTAAGCCCTGGTTCCTCAAACTTAAATAACTTGTTTGTTTGTTTGTTTGGTTGGTTGGTTGGTTGGGTTTTTTTTGTTAATGTGTGCCATATAATATATACGTTAACTAAAATATGCCTTTCATTGGGGATTTATAACAACATTGCACTGATTGACAATATAACAAGCCACATATAATTATTCTGAAACAAAAGAAACTGAGTATTGTGCGTAACACTTTCAAGCCTGTAGAGAAAGATGCTTGTGAAATGTTCATAAATCTTTTTTTTTGTTTGAAAATCATAAATATCTAGCATAAATCTATACTGAATTACCTCACGTACAAACATGTAGGTCTTCTGACTGCCTGACTGATGATCTGTGATGTCATGACAGCTGAGGTCACAGTCCCAGTGATATATGGAACATTAACAGCATTAAGTTAAGTCAGTTGATCCACATCATAATTGACATCATGTTGTAAATAGGCTGAGGTGTCATTCAATCAAAAGCAATCAAAAAAATTTTAATGAATTTTTAGATACTAGATATATACTTGGGGTTGTGTTTTTGTTTGCTTGCTTTTTGAAACACACTGCAGGATTCTGTTTTTCAGTCAATTCACTTACAAAGTCAGCAATTAAGTCATACATTCTCTTGCTCTGTGGTCATCTACATACTTACTCAACTGAACTGATGCTGTGTGTGCATCTGCATGTCATTGACTGGAGATTTGAGGCGGTGAGGAGATCACTTATGGGTCAGGATTGTCATGTTCTGGTTGCACCTCTGTTAAAGTAGCTTGCTGATAACTGGATTCATGTGATGAGAAAATCTTTGTAGACTTCTCACTTCACAGTTCTTTCTAGCAAACAAAGCAGAATGGGAATTGTTTCTAAAAAGCATCTCTTTTATTCAGTATTTCGTATAATGTTGCTACACTTCACTGAATGGCTTCTCAGTTCTCAGGTTTACAGAAGAAACAGATTTGCTGTGAATTAGTTAATGCCCCTAAGGAAGGCAGCAGGGAAATCGATACTAGAACCATACAGAAGTACCTGTAAACTCATATACTACTACACTGTTTGGGCATCTCCTGCAAAAGCTGGTTCATAGCAACATAAGTCTCTCACATCTGCACTGTAGCCTGCCATTTGGTGATGATGCGAAAAGAACATCGCTTTGGGGAGAACCAATGGGGGAAGGTAGAGGCTATAGCCACTGTCAGGACTCTACCACCTTTTTTTTGGCTTAACTCTTCATGTCTTCTGCAGAGATTCAAGAATGTTTCACAATGAGATTCTCGTTCTTTCTCTCCTTCCTATACAACAGCATAATGTTGGACATGGTTTGCCTTTACATAAATATTCAAGTATAATTGCTTTCATAGGCAAGAGATTATAGCAGACCATTTAAACCGAGACACAAAACTTTTATTTTAAAGAAAAGGTCAGATTTTCAGCTTCTCATTACTTTTTTCTCCAGGCAATTAGTATATTGTTCAGGACTAACCTATAACAGAAGCTAGCAAGTAAGTTGTTATGCAGAAGTGTACCTGCCTGTGTCAGATGTGAATTTGACCAGAAGCTGGTAAAGCAATTTACCATCAGGGAAAAAAGAACCTCCTGGAAATGTCTTTCCAAGGAAAGTTTTCCGTATTCTGTAAACTGGATAGTAAATGGCATGAGTGAACCAGCTGGGGACAATGTACTACTGTCTTTGTCCTGTGATTCAAATGAAACTTTTTAGATGTAGCTCATGAACATGATTTTTCCCAGACAATACATTTCTTTTATTCCCACAAGTCATGAATGTCTAGAAGTGTATTGCCAGATTAACAAAATCAAACCCGAAAATCTGTAAGCTTCTTTGGAACAACAAAGCCTTTGTTACATATACTTTCTAAATACCTTTGCTAGGCAATGTCTAGTTCTGAATATGTCTGGTTATATGCTGAGTTTACTATAAACTTCGGGCCATACCAGTTGGGGAATTCCTATAAACACTGCTAAAGCCTGATGAATAAGAGAATTGCTTTGGTATTATTTCCTAGAAATAATAGTTGTTGTGTTAGACACAACTACCAATTACAGCATGAGAAGAACAAACTCATCCCTGGCAGACATCCTATAGTGAGGTGTAAGGTCTGCCAGGAAATCTTATTTTAGGCTCCTCTTTCCTTCTTTGCCCTAGGGAATAATAATACTCTTATTATTGAATCTACAGGACCAAGTCCAGACCAGATGCCATCCTTTAACAGGGGTAGAGATTTTATGCTGTGTTCTGCTTCCCTACAGTGAGTCCCCTCCATGGCATAATATTTTCTATAATGCACATCCAGCCATCCATACTTAACTAGCATTGTGTTCAGTGAATCTCTACCCATATGCTTTGTCTTTAATTTCCCCTGGCCTTACATACCGTATGGACTTTCTCGTGTAATAACCAATGAGTACTGAATTGGCTGAATAAAGTACGGTAAAATGTGTGACTTTTCTTAAGGAAAAAAAAGAGCTAAGAAGTATCATTGGTTTCCAAAGTCTATATTTGGTAAACTCTTTCTGTATCTAGTTCTTGTTTTTGAAAATTTGTTTATTTTTCTTTACAAAAATAGCTAGAGTGGGAACTACAGCAAACAATAAATTCCAATTTAGTGGCATAGATGTCTTTCAAAAATGGATTGAAAAATCATAGAATCATGGAATCTTTAAGGTTGGAAGGGACCTCTAGAGATCATCTAGTCCAACCCCCCTGCACACGCAGGGTCACCTACAGCAGGTGGCTCAGGACTGCGTCCAAGCGGGTTTGGAAGATCTCCAGAGAAGGACCCCACTACCTCTCTCGGCAACCTCTTCCACTACTCTGTCACCCTCACCGTTAAGAAATTTTTCCTTAAGTTCCTGTGGAGCTTTTGGTGCTTCAGTTTGTGGCCATTTCCTCTAGTTCTGTTGGTGGCCACCACTGAAAAGATTCTGGCCCCATCCTCCTCACTGCCTCCCTTGAGGTACTTATAGACACTGATGAGATTCCCTCTCAGCCTTCTCTTCTCCAGGCTGAACAGGCCCAGCTCTCTCAGCCTTTCCTCATAGGGCAGATGTTCCAGGCCCCTGATCAGCCCTGTAGCCCTGCGCTGGACTCTCTCCAGCAGCTCCATGTCCCTCTTGAACAGAGGAGCCCAGAACTGGACCCAGTACTCCAGGTGTGGCCTCACGGGGGCTGAGTAGAGGGGCAGGGTCACCTCCCTCGACCTGCTGGAGACTCTCTTCTTAATGCACCCCAGGATCCCATTGGCCTTCTTGGCCACAAGGACACACTGATGCCTCATGGTCAACTTGTTATCCACCATGACTCCCAGGTCCCTCTCTGCAGAGCTGCTCTCCAGAAGGTCAGTCCCCGGCCTGTACTCGTGTCTCGGGTTATTCCTCCCCAGGTGCAGGACCTTGCACTTGGCCTTGTTAAATTTCATGAGGTTTCTCACCGCCCACTTGACCAGTCTGTTCAGGTCCCTCTGGATGGCAGTGCAGCCCTCTGGGCTGTCAGCTACTCTTCCCAGTTTGGTATCATCAGCAAACTGGCTGAGGGAGCACTCTGTGCCTTCATCCAGGTCATTGATGAATAAATTGAACAGGAATGGACCAAGGACTGACCCCTGGGGGATACTGCTAGCTACAGGCCTCCAACTAGACTCTGCACAGCTGATCACCAACCTCTGGGCTCTGTTATCCAGCCAGTTGCTAATCCACCTCACCGTCCACTAATCTAACCCACATTTTTGGTGCTTGCCCAAGAGGATGCTGTGAGGGACGGTGTCAAAAGCCTTGCTGAAGTCCAGATAGATGACATCCACTGCTCTCCCCTCATCTATCCAGCTGGTCATTCCATCATAGAAGGTGATCAGGTTAGTCAAGCAGGATTTCCCCTTGGTGAATCCATGCGGACTACTCCTGAGCACCTTCTTATCCTCCACATGTTTGGAGACAACTGCCAGGATGAGCTGTTCCATCACTTTTCCAGGGATGGAGGTGAGGCTCACTGGCCTGTAGTTGCCTGGGTCCTCCTTCTTGCCTTTTTTGAAGACTGGTGTGACACTGACGTTCTTCCAGTCCTCCGACACCTCCCCCCATTCTCCAGGACCTTTCAAAGATGATGGAGAGTGGCTTAGCTATGACATCCGCCAGCTCCTGCAGCACTCTGGGGTGCATCCCATCAGGGCCCATGGATTTGTGGGGATCAAGTTTCCCTAAGTGCTCTCTGACCCAACCTTCCTCTACCCAGGGTAAGTTTTCCTCTCTCGAGGCACCTTCTCTTGTCTCTAGGGTCTGAGATTCCAGAGGGTTGCCCTTGGTAAACACCAAAGCAAAGAAGGCATTCAGTAACTCTGCTTTTTTCTGTGTATTTTGTAACCAGGGCACCCACCCCATTCACCAGCGGACCCACACTTTCCCTAGTCATCCTTTTGCCATTGATATATTTGAAAAAGCTCTTCTTGTTATTTTTAACATTCCTTGCCAGATTTAATTTCCAATGTGCCTTAGCCTTCCTTGCTGCATCCCCGCATTCCCTGACATTCCTATATTCCTCCCAAGGAGCCTGTCCTTTTTTCCACTTTCTGTATACTGCCTTCTTCTGTTTGAGCTTTGTCAGCAGCTCCTTGCTCATCCACGCAGGCCTCCTGCCCCGCTGCCTGACTTCTTGCTCAAAGGGATGCACTGATCGTGAGCGTCGAGGAAGTGCTGCTTGAATACTAACCAGCTCTCTTGGGCCCCCCTTCCTTCTAGAGCCCTAGCCCATGGGATTCTTCCAAGGAGGTCTCTGAAGAGGCCAAACTTGGCCCTCCTGAAGTCCATCATTGCCCTCCTGAAGTCCATTGTTGCCAGGCTACGTACAGCCGTGCCTCCTCCTTATTGGATCCTAAACTAAACCAGCTCGTGATCACAGCAGCCAAGGCTGTCCCCCACCTTCACATCTCCAACAAGCAAGCCCCTCTCTATTTGTTAGTACAATGTCCAGTAGCCCACCTCTCCTCATTGGCTCCTCCACAGTCTATGTTAAAAAATTATCATCAACGCACTGCAGAAACCTCCAGGACTGTTTGTGCCTGACTGTGTTGTCTTTCCAGTTGATATCAGGGTGGTTGAACTCCCCCATGAGAACCAGGGCCTGTGACGATGAGGCTACTTCCAGCTGTCTGTATAAGGTCTCATCAACTTCCTCATCCTGGTCAGGTGGCCTGTAGCAAACGCCTATCACAGTCTCTCCCACGTTACTCTGCTCTCTAACCCTTACCCACAAACTCTCCACTCGCTCATCATCCACCCCCAGGTTGAGCTCCATGCATTGCAGTTGCTCTCTCACATAAAGAGCAACTCCACCACCTCGCCTTCCCAGCCAGTCCTTCCTAAGGAGCACATAGCCTTCCATGACAGCACTCCAGTCGTGTGAGCTATCCCACCATGTCTCTGTGATTCCAGTGAGATCATGACCCTGGGACCGCACACAGATCTCCGGTTCGTCCCGTTTATTCCCCATGATGTGTGCACTGGTGTACAGGCATTTAAGGGAAGTAATCAAGCCTGCAGGTTTCCCAGGAGGGATGAAAGAGGACCCTCTGTAGTCATCTCCTATACTCACTTCCCCACTACATACTCCTGCTGGATGCCTTCTGGCTCTGGCTGCATGACACTGATTGCTTTGTCCACATAACACTCCCCATCCCTCTTTTTGCTTAGTTTAAAGCCCTCCTAACTATGCTGAGCAACCTTCTGGCAAAGATGTTTCAAAATATTTGAAACTAAGCTGATAATCAGCAATATTTGCTCCAATTGCATAGAACAGTGCAACACAGCTAGGGATCAGGTTATGCAATCCCATTTTCAATTGTGTCATTGGTTTTCTGGGGTACTTAGATACTTCATTTTCTCTTTCATTGCCTTTCATAGCTCAGTGTCTATTTCTGTGAAAATAATCAAAAGCTTTATTTATAGAGATTCAGTATATGTATAAATAGTTATTCCAGAAGTCAATAAAATCAATCAAACAAATCTGTTTGGAGGAAGACCAAAATGTATATGGCAAATGGGCTTTTTTTTTTTTTTTTTAACAAAAGCACAGCCTTCCCACTTCCCTGGCTAGAAACCTCAGAATGATGAAAAATGTTGCCAGGAAGATATGTATCAGTGTATCATGAAAACATGTCTGAGTTTTACTGCTTGAGTGCTGGTGCTCTATTTCTATTAGGCCTGACATTGTAGCAGACCTTTCATGTGTTCACACTTGTTTTTTTTTTCATTCCTACAGGGCTTCAAAACTATCATATTGTATGTATTGCATGTGTGTGTGTTAAGACAAGTATAAACCCATCTGGGTTTAAACCCCAGTTGGTGGTGCTCATGATCTCATAGTGGCATTAAGATAAAACTGGTATGTCAATAGCAAAATTCTGCTAGTGAAAATACTGGACCCTTTACTGCATGCTTAGTTGCTGTCTCAATTTGTTACCGATAGATTAGAAAAACGAAAGGAGAAATCAGGAGATGAAAGTCATGTGCCTATATAGATAATAAAATGTAAATGACCATACCTGTAGATGAAACTAATGCTCATTAGCCATGCCTAGGTAGAGTTTGAGAGATTCTCACATTTATTTGGGATTCCCAGATCTATTAGGGTGAGCACTGAGGAGCTGGATACTGTGAAAATGTAGAAATGGACAGATCTTTCTCTGTAGTCCATTTCTTGGTGTTGCTAAAAACAACCATAAATTTTCATTCTTCTGCATTTCCTGCTGGATAATGAGACTGTATCTCTCCTATAATGCAGACCTGTTCCAAATTCATTTGTATTTTGTTAGTACCTAGTAATCTGAAGTGAAGTTAAATCTCATTGTGCTAGACATAGCAATAAAGTTACAATCAAAGCAGCATGCACATACAGTACATGTACACAGAATGTAGTGTAGAACTTATTTAAGACTGAAGTTCCTTTCCCCACTTTTCTTAGTGCATTCAATTCTTCAGTCAAACATCCAGATATCTTTGTAAACTGGGTAATAACTTGTTTTGTGTCCCTTGCTATTATTAACAGGGTTTCACTAGCACTGCTGGAGAAATTTCCAATTTGCAAAACTCTATGATGATTTTTGTTAATGTTTCTCTTTTTTTATTTTTTAACCACTGATGACTCAATTTTTTCGCATGACAGTGACTTTTGATGGTTCCTTTGGGTGTTGCCAATATAAACTATATTCATTTCAAAGTTTCAGCATGTACAAATAATTTGGGCAGTGGAGTCACACTGTGAAGTCCTTTATGTTATTGTTTTTAAACAGGCAAAGGACTTTTAAAATGGACACCATTCCCTTGCCTGAACCCTAGTTTCCAATCATCTGGAAGCATATTACGTGAAGAAGAAAGGTAGCCATTTCTTTGGGCACAATAGTTACTGTCAGCTGCAAACATAGATAGGCCACTAGTGAGATATCTAGTACCCCAGGCGCAGTGAGTTCCTAGAAATGTTTCCATCTGAGGATGATAAATTTGGGAATGAATTTTGCTAATGGGACTAGAAAAGCTCTCATGTAATTAGTGTTTTTTGGAGGAAGGAACTTCCGCGATGATAGATAATAGTCTGGATGCAACCCTATCCATGCCTGCTTATGGGTCTCCTGACAAACTCGAGAATCTCATCTTTGCTAGGTCAGTTCATCTCCTTTTGCAGATGCCCCAAGTGTCAGATCTGCTCTGGCATCTGAGAGCAATGCTAATGTTCTTCCATAATAGGTTTTTTGTTTGAGACGCGTGCACATGGGCAAATTTAACCTCGTGGCAGGCCTGCTGCTAGTTCCTGAATATATTCCCACAGACCTGTGTGCTCTCCAAGGACAGAACGTTACATGCTCCATGCAGTCAGACAAAGCTTAGCCCTGACCATCTGCGTTCATGTGTGTTCCCGTCCCGCAATCTGGCACCAATATGTAACACATTTCCTGTACTGTGTTTGTAGGTCCAGACATCACTGCCGTTAGCCAGACCACACATGTACAGCAAAGGGGATCGAAGTCAAGACCGTTGCTTCCCTAAACTAAGGTCTTTGCCATTTGAACTAAAAGAGAATTAATGACTGCTTTTTTTTTTTTTTTTTTTTTGGTTCCTGACCAAATCAGGAAACTTGGAAGAAAATTCACCTAAGCCAAAAAGTTGTGTTTGTACATAACTTCTTTCACAAATTTGACTCAATATGACTAAAGATTTTAGTTCTCTGTCTTAAGTAATCATTGGTGTCCGAACAACTCTAAAAGGCATTGATTCTATCCTTCCTCTG
>VZSV01000076.1:3022726-3106983 GCA_013398735.1 Nothocercus julius | reverse complement strand
CGGGACCATACATCAGTATCTATTGTAGGCTGCCCATTCTCACCATAGATGAAAAGCAATCTTGATCCTGGAGCCATGACGAAGTGTTTGTCACCCTTCACAGTGACCTGACTACCTAGATAAGAAAGAGGAAATTTTGCCCCTCTTTCTGCTTACAACTTTTGTTTGATTTGCAAAGGACTACCTCAGCTGCAGAAACTGCAGTTTGTAGCTGAAGCTGTGTCACAAAATAGGGGAAGAGCTGGAGATTCAGACTAGGTCATGGTCCCTGTGCGTTATCTTGGTTCTGGATATACAAGAGAGTTAGTCATAGCCCAAGAAGCCCTCAAAGATTTGCAAGGCACTGAGGGAAACAGGGAGGTACAGCAGCAGATCCATTTATTTGTTATGAAGAGGCTTGTTGACAATAAAAATAGAAAGTGATGTCTAGGTGAGTGCCTAAACACCCCTATAGAAAAGCAAAATATTACACACTTACTACCAACAAAACTCTTGCCTTCCGCATTATAGCAGACCTGGTCGTACTCCAACCTCGCTTTCTGTGGTTCTTAAATGTTTTCTCTGCAGGCCCACTAGTTCTGAAGCAAGGCCAGTGGCAAAGCCTCCTTCCTTTCCCCTGCACTGCCTGCAACTCCTCCATAATTTATGGCCTTTCTTCCTTTTACAACAGCTGTCCTAACCAGAAGCCTCTAGCTGAAACAAGCAATGCATCTTAGTCAAAAGTGACCCTATGGTCATGAAAAACACTGTTACAGTTTTTGTCAAGCCATTATTGATATCATATTGGCACTACAACAGTGGCCCTTTTTAGGCATAAAAATTGCTTGCTTATTTTTTCCAGAGTGTGCTCTGTTTATGATAAATTTTGAGAAACAAAAATAGGACATAGAGTAGCACACCATTGCATAAAGGTTTTAAAGGATTAATCAACAGCTAAAGGATGATAATTTTACTGACTTTTTAACATATAGAAATGGATGAATTCTAGCCTGCAGTGTTTGAATCTTTGTTTAAATATCTAATCATTTATTAAAATAATAGCTATATAGGAAACCTTAGTAAAAAGCGTGTGAGAGCCCTGCCTTGGGTCAGGATATTCCATACTGAGGAGAGGAAATCATTTTTGTTTTCTCCATACTATTTTTACAGAACCAATCCCTCTCAAAATAACTAATGCTTTAAGAGTAGCTCATTATTTTTAGTTACTTATAGACAGCATCTTCCTATTTTCACTATTCTCACACTTCTTGCTATTGTAAGCTTACTTCTTGTTTTCCACAAGTATTATCTTAAAATTCAAGGAAACACCTCACTAATTCCTCTTTTTCTTTTGCATATTTGCTTAGTGGTGCTACAACCGCCATGTTGGTGATATGGAGGGATTGTTATACACAGTCATGAGGGTATGTGAAGTGCGATGCTTATAGGGAGCACTTGCACACACTCGCTACTTAATATTTGCAACCCCAGTTATCCCATGCTTTAGTCTTGCTAGTGTTTTATTTTGCACACTTGAGCCTGGCAAATTAATATTCTAACCCAAAAGAGAATTATTGAGAAAGGCGTGAGTGCTTCATTGATCATCTGCTAAGGAAGATCACTGCTTCTCATTTTAAGAGAGAAAAAATTAAAAATAAAAAAACACCTGCATTAGAGATGGACAAACCACGGATCTCGGTTTGAAGTGGTTGCCAACCTGGAATGCAGGAGAGAAGGAAGGGAAAACGAGTTAGGTTGGTATTCGACCAAAGTATTTTTTTTCCAAGTCTTAGAGCTGAGTTTGAAGAAGAAAAGAAATATATTGTATTTCAGTTTAGTCCATATTTCATTTTAGTCTATGTAAGATTTCATTTAAAATAATCTTTTTTTGCTCCTTTTATTTTCTACATCATTTTCAAAAACAAAACTTTCAGTTTGATTCAAAAGTCAAAAAGAAGTGTAATTAAAAAGCTGTCAACATTTTCACATTTGGAAAATTGTTTTAACACTTTTTCAGAGCTCCCTTCCCTTCACTTCTATAGTTTCCATTCTTTTGCAGCTGAACTATCGTTGAACTCAGCCCAGATTGATATATGCCTTTGATCCCTTCTGCCCAGTTCTACATGTTACTATATTACACCAAAATCCAATATATTTTCAATTTATTTTTACTATGACTTCATGGCAGCATCCCCTATTATCAAAATTCAAATTCTAAAAGCTTTGCATACAATTTCCCCAAATTTTATTAGCTATGTAAAGATGAGCTTGTTTAATTTTCAGCTAACAATAGAAAAACACAATAGAAATATAAATCAGTAGCACTGGAGAAGGTTAGCCAAATAAAAATGATCCATCATTTCTTGAACTCAGCATTTTATACTCCAGTTTTACTGACTGCATAGAATGTGACTCTCAGAATGTTCTAAAACTAAGCTGTTGAATAACAAAGCAAATTTTTGTTGGCTCGAATTATACCTTAATCTGATTTTGCTTTTACTAACTGCTACATTACAGAAGGCATATTTTATGTCTGCAGTTGCTGCAGACGATTTCTTAGAAATTGTACTGTCCTAACTTTACCTTCAAATAAATATGCAAACAAATTAGATGTCTCCTATGCATTTTATCAGATACAATAAACAATGATCTATTTTTTATTATTATTATTAAAACATGCATTTTTTTCAGTTTACTACTGATGCATGCAGAAAGTGCCTCTTTAATAATGACTTGCAATGCAGGACACAATACTTTTTACACTAAAGTTTAAGACCACTGTGCTTTGCAAAGTAGAACAATATTAACTGACTTGGCATGCAGACAAATGTAGTTTGTGTGCCTTGGATTCATCAGGATTTAAAAGTAATACCACCACAATCTTCTGTTCCCTTAGAAATTCTTATCACTTTGCCTCTTAAGAAAATAACTTTTGATTGTAGCTGTCAATGAGTGCATGAATATGCATGCAGGTATATGTGCTGTGAAATGGCAATCAGAAAGAGGAAGAATAGGGCTTACTGCTTAAAGCTCCAGCAATGTCTGTGTGCATTTAAATTTAAATTTGATCTCTATTTCTTAGACACTTCTATGACTTCCATTCTTTTGGTATTTGAGCACCTGACAGCTAAAACATGTGTATGCTGGTAGGTAAGCACTTTAATCCCTGTGTTGCAGCTGGAAAGCTGAGACATGGAAAGGTTAAGTGACTTGTTCATATGCTATATAAAAGCAGTTGGACTTACATTAATTATGAGCTCCTTAAATTAAGAGAAAATTGCACAGCTAAATACACCAATAATGTATTTAATCACTAACACATTACTGTGATCCAAAACACACAAGATAATTTTAGCTGCACAATGTCTATTCCATATGGAATTTGGCAAGGGCATGTCAATGTGGAAAGCTGATTGAAAGCAGGATAGGAGGTACTGCTGTCACTTGAAAAGTGCGGCACTTTGCCGCGGTATAAATTGACATATAGTATTTTTCAGCCTTCCAAGAAGGCCAGTACTTAAAATGGAAATGCTGGTTCCAAGTGTAACTTAATCACTTTCTAAAGCTCCTTCTTCTGTTATGGAAGGGGAAGAAGGCTGGGCAGATTTGTGCTTGAGAGTTCTATTTGCTTAGCTAGACCTTGTAAAACCATAGCCCGAGTCTCCGGTGGGAAAAGCCAAATGCCGTTTCAGTGGTTAAATGAACCTGTTGCCTGAGTGTCTTTTGTTACTCTTAGGTAAACCTACTAAGTAATGGTTTGAAAATAAATAAATAAATAAGTAAAAAGATTATATGTCTCCTGAAACCTGTGGGAGCTTGCAATAAAGCAGAATGCTTGTGCTGTACTTAAAGCAAGCCACTTCCACTCACCTCTTGAGTAGGTTTTTCTGTTTACTTTAAGAGACTGTCACCTGGGGCATTTCACCTTGGGCACATATCAGCACTTCCAGTGAAATTTCTTATGCATATCAATACATCTTTGGCCTATTTTCCTTGCTAGAGCTGCTGAGGTAGGAATGGGGTTGGGTATCAAAGCGAGAGCTGAATTTAAACGGCTCTCACAAGTGAAGGCTGAAAGGTTCTGCAGTCATTTAAATCATTTGATTTGAGAAATAGGAACTTGGACAGTTCAGCTTGTTTGACATAGTCTCCTTGCCTAATGCCATTTGGGAGGCCCTGGGGTATCTGAGGTATCTCCACTGAGGCTGGTGGATCTGTCATGGGCACCTTAGGAAACCTGCAATCTTCTAGAGCAGCATGGGGACTGGGCATCTCAGGTGCTACTGGATGCCTATGTATAGGCCACTGAATCAAGCTCTACACCACTCACTCTAGAGAGACCTTCTGCAGAAAAGAACATCTAGTTGACTTGGGAGCATAAAATCTTTTATTTTTCTTCAAATCTCTCATTTTGATGTAAAATAAAATCTAAATTTAAACATGCTTCCCTCATTTGTTGTGACATAACTTTGGCAATGAGCAGCACAAAAACAACATTTGTGTGTCATAATTAGAAAAAATTACTTCATATGACATTTCAACTTTATCATACATTCTTTTTTGATATGAAGATGAGTTGTAGTTGACAGGTTGAATTGCTATGAGTTAAAATAGTGTATTATTTCTAGATACCTCTGAGGTATATTTTTACCATGCGAAATGAGGTATATTTTTACCCTGCAAATGGGAAAGTTATGCTATGTATGTTTTTTGGGTTTTTTTTTGTCCTGCTTGTTACATCATTACTATTGGAATAAAGATTCCCCTGATCCAAAGATGTCAATTGGTAAAATACTTTCTAACATCAGTAATGGCAGAATTTGGCCCTTCAAATGAATAGTTCATCTTTTTTGATTAGGGATAAAATAGCATTGTATTTGAGGTTCTGATTTTGTTCTAAAACATGGAAACGTATTTGTAGAAGAAAAACAAGCATAGTTGTCCTCAAGTAACCCAGAAGAATTGCTGAAGAAGAAGGTGCTATTTGTACTCGTACACTGTCAGCTTTCTAACTCTCACCACATTTAGATTATTTTAAAGGAAAACTTAACATTCAAGAATGAAGTTCTCCTTTGACATCAGAATTAAAACTGCTTAAAGTTTATATATGATGGGAAATGCTAAAAGCTGAGATAAGCAGTCATTCTGTTCTATTAAAGGCTAAGATGATAGAAACTGATATGACTCTTGCCTTCAGGCAAGAACTGTATTCCCAATGCTTGGCAGCTCTGCAAGAATTAGCTATTTTGAATCAAGAGTAAAAGTTCAGGCTATAAACTGAAGAGACCAAATTGTAGACCAAAGTTCCTGAGAGAAAAAGGATTTTGTTAAAAGCTTTTTTTTTTTTTTTAATTACAATTCTGAAATCTTATATTTAAATGGTTTGTAATACAGTAGTAACAATAGCTCCTCAAAATCCGTTGTAAATGGAGATCCCTAGCAAATAGAAAGCATATGCCACTAAGGATCCTCTTTCTCTCAAGGTGCTTCATAAAACTTAGCATATACATGTTAAAATGTAATATAGCTGCAAAACTGATGGCAGCGGCAGAGAAACACAGTTCCTTAGAGACCCAGTGAAAAAAAAAAAGGAGGCAAAGTTTCTCTGTCAGCCTATAAATAGGTGTAGCATGACTGTCAGAGATTATACAGTAGGTGACTAAGCAATTTTAAAATAAAAGGCTAGGGACCCAATCTTGCAAAATGTTAAAATGCCTCAGCTTTCAGGGGCTGAAGCTACTTAGCAGCTGTTTGAGCCCTAGAGCTATATTACAAATGATAACTGATCAAAGTTCTTTTAAATATAATTCTGTGTCTCTGTCTTCTTTGCTGCTTTGTGGACTTTCTTTTCGCCTAATCCATTTTAATGGGCTGCAGTGGATTAGGAAGATAACTAAACTTTTTGAATACTGCTGATCTGCAAGCTTTTTGTTTGTTTCGCTTGTCAGAGACCGAGTTTTTTTTACCCTTGACAAAGAAAAAGATTTATTGGTTAGTGCTGAATCTTTCAGCATACCGTATTTAGGATGCACATATGGACAGAAGGATCCACTCAGCTTTTTCTTTTCTCCTCTGACTACTTCATAGTGGGTGCAGGCTTATGTCTTGTCTAAGATGTAATCTTTCTAATAACATTTGACTGGTGATTAAAAAAAATTATACTTAACGAAATACCGAGTATTTGGCCACTGAAGATATGCCCTAATGCACTTGAGCCTAGGCAATATTAACTTTGTTTGTGGAAAGGATGATTATGTGTAACTATGCTTTTCACTGACCGGGCTTCTGAAATAGCACTGCTCTTCTGTCCGTATGTAGTAGGATCATCTGTGACAAAAATGAAGCATTAGAAAAGAGTTACAGAACCACCTTTCCAGCTTTTAGTGACATGCTTGGAAATGGTCAAGTCTCTTTGGTTCAACACTAGTTTTTCCTCCTCAGCACAGGTTCCCTGAACCTTTCAGGTTTGTTCTGCCGGTTATTTAAATCCATGGGAAGGTGGTCCTTGACTGTGTCTTACGCCAGACTTTTTCTTTGCTGTATAACCTCAGTTAAACCAGAAGCAACAAGTATCATGAGGCCAGAAACCCTCAAAACTTCAGTACTCACCTCAGGAAATATTGTCTGGAAATCTTTGTATTCCACCACTGTGTATTTATTCTATACAAGGAGTCATGGAACATGGGGAGTTTATGTTGCAGGCTTTGTTTTCTTTTTGTTTGTTTGTTTGTTTGGGGATAAATCAGATCTTTAACAGTGCTTCAAATCATGCAGCAGCCAAAGTCATCTATGAAAAGCACAAGAGGAGAAAAAAAGAATTCATTATTGTATCACTTTTTTCATTCTACCACCTGAAAATTCAATCACGGGAGCATATGCTAAGCTGATTCTACTCTGTTCATTATGGGTCACATCCTCCATTGCTAAAAGGTGGAAGAATCTGCCTAGATTTATAGCAACTGTGGATAGACCTGTTTTTTTTCATATTTCAAGGCTTTTCTTTGCCTCAGCATATCATTGCGTTCCAAATTATGGTTAACTAATTTTTGCCTGGCTGCCATACTTCTGCATGCAGTCTGCTTCTGCCCCCTGATTTTCTGGAAAAGAGGGTTTCTAATCTGTTATCATAGATAATCTTGCTTCTTAAAGCTGAGGCTCCTTTGCAGCTTTACCACTTTAACACTCTTTCGTTCCGCTTTGGTATAGTTGTGCATTTTTCAAAGTGGAACAATCCACATCTGTAATATCAAAGATGTCATTCTATTTCATTTTCTTGCAAATTTCTAGAATTCAAAGAAATCAAATGTAGAATCCACAAGTGTTATTTTGGTGTCTTTGGTGTCAATCCTGTTTCTGAATACAGGTGTGTCCACATGTTGAGTAGGATGATGTATCTCTATTATTTTGCTATACATATCTTGCTACACCAGTAATCCCATTGATTTCAAAATCAGCAAAGACATTTTTTGTGTAAGGCAAGGGAGAGGGAAAACAGAATTAGTGTGTTTATCTCTAAAAACTCATGTTCTCCAGTATGGAGTAGGAGCATATTGTTTAACAGTATTCAGCTCTTGCCATTAATTAGTCCAAATCGGATAACTTCCCTCTAATTGGGAAGATGAATGAATATTAATTTTTCATGTTACCTTACCTCCTGAGTCTTTTGTGTCCAAAGGTAGAATAGTTCCTATTTACAAGAAATATCTTATTTCAATTGTAATAGTAGTTTCTTTCCATCTCAGGAAATGTGTATGAGACAATAGTTTTTCTTTTGTTTTCCAAGGGAAAATATAAGTCAGTTGGTTGAACCAGTTTACAAAGTCAGTATTAGAAACAGTGATGCAGTAATTCCTGCATCATGTTCTTTCTGCTTTAACAACCTGAGTCTGCACTTATCATGACTTTGGCTTTGTAGTGACTCCAAATTTACTGCTTTTAATCTATAATTCTGTAAATCAAAGAATAATATATTGATTATAAAGACAGAAGTAGATTAAACTTTTTTCAAGTTTGTCTATTCTTGGAGAGGGTCTTTTGCCACTTATTTTGGCATACTATTTTTCATGTATTCTCCCCTCCTAAGGGATTTGGGCTTGTAACAAAAACATGCAATACAGAGTGAAACCAACATACATCCCAGCTCAATATGAATGAGATCACCTTTGCACATCCCATATTTCTATTTCTTTAACAAGCAAGGAATCTCAGTTGACATTCAATTCTTCCTTGCTATAACTTCTGCACAATTCAGATATAGGCACCATGAAGCCCAAGGTAATGTTGCCTCCTATATTATACAGAAATTGCAAGGAGCATCTGGTCCTAAAAATGGATTTAACAAACTCCAACACACTGAGCAAGAAGGCATGAAGGGAGAGTGAGAGAGAAGCAGGAGGGAAGGCAGTTTACATCCATCAAATATATTTAGGTGCTTGGTCCTGTCCTGTTTGTCCTCATGAATAATCCCTTGGAGTTAACTGAGAGTCTAGAGCCTTCTCCTAGCATGTGCTCAAGTTCTTGCTCTATCTGTGGAGAAGGGATAAGAAGTTTCCACATCCTGAGTGAAAGCTATAATTTTTGGATTTGTAAAGCAATTAATAACTACTGGACTTTTATGACGTCTGATTCAGGCATGTAGGCTCTAAGGTGAATCTGGTACATGAGGTGAATGAAGATATAGCTGATTTGAAAAGACGTATGTTGGGGAGTGTAATGACTAAGTGGTTTTCAGTCCAGAAATGTATAACGGAAACTTTTTGAGATTAGGTTTTGAGAGCAGAGGCAACATTTGAATAGCAATTCAAGAATCAATGATTATTCTCTGGTCTCTGAGATATAATTCCCTTCACAAAATTACCTTTTCCAATATTTCAGTCCTATGCGTTTTTAAACATTTAGTAATGAAGCCCATGTTGCTCTATCTAAACTTTAGCACATGGACAATACTTCCAGTTTCACCCTAAGTCTCTCTTTGTATTAGTATTATTAGAAATTAGTATTATAACAAATCTTACATTTATTGCCTATCTTTTGAACTAAAATGAGCCACTCTATATCTGTTTCTCAAAGCATGATGGATCACACAATTCAGAGCAGTTGGAATACATTAGTAAAGAGCCCAAAGAAGCAAAAGAAACCTTCCCAAATATCTTTCACCAACAAATCAAGATTTGGACTGTAGCTCACTGCCAGATCAATGGGTTCTGAAATCATCTCATGGCCCTTCTTCCCTTCTCCCATGTAAAGGTATAGAGGCAATCTATCCATCACTGTAATGCAGCTTGCTAGTGAAAATGCGCCCATCTTCTCTGTAGTACAAGGGCCCTATGCCTCTGGAAATTTTCTGCTGCTGAGCATATTATTTTCCAGGCAGATCTCTTGTGTAGCATCTCTGAGTATCTGCCCAGATCCAGAGAATCGATTATACACTAGTAAGGCAGTCCTAATCTGCAGTTTCTCTTAACCTATGCCTAGGCAGAGGTAGGAGATAAAAGCAGAATAAAACCAACGGGCCTGCTTCTTGTCATGCTGCCAGATCAGGAAATCACACCCATACTACATGCCGTGCTAAGCTTAATAATCACCATTGAGTAGGAAACATCAGCTACTGGCTCATAAAGCCTGGCTCTTACTCTGAAAAAGTTAGGCCTGCACAGCCAGCTTCTGTCCTGTTTCGTTCAATAAGACAGTCAAGCACTAGGTGATTGTTTTCTTTAAATATCTAACATGTTTATATGTTCCATATTTCAGTTTATTTTTCTCTTAATATGCTATTGTAATTTATTCTGGAGGTACAGGAAAACAAGTGCACTTGTTTGGTCTATTTACTTGTCTGTTGATGGTTCTGGTTTCTGTCCTGCTAGGTTTTCTAAGGGAGTTACAGCCTACTAAGATAAAACAGCAGACTTAACAAGTCATATATATGGCTCAGTTAGGAGCATCTGCTGCTCTTTTTGCTCTCCTTTTTTCTTTTTTTTTTACATTAGCAAGATTCTTTTTTGTCCATAAATTTCTGGAGCTGTATGTTACTTGCCTGACACTGTTTCTCTTTCTCCCCTTGCCCTCCCCAAATCCATGTTCTTTGTGTATATTCCCTCCCATTTCTCCATCTTACTCCACTTGTCTGCCCAGTCCATTGGGTTTTGCACAGTTGACTTTCTTCATTGTTGACAGTCTGGAGTGAGGAAGGGCAACTTTATTGTGGAAGATGAGAATTTGTGTCCCAAGGTGAAGTTGGGTTTGTTGTTACTTGTTAAAAATTACTAACATAGTAACAGCTCACGGTATGAGCCTCCAAGGTGGGCAAACAGAGCTGGAATAATTATGTTAAATGGTATTATTATGTTAAATCTGAATTTTCAGATAGAAACATTTGAGTGGAATATAAGACCAGTCAAACTCAATCAAAAGAAAAGTACAGCTCTATTTGTGCATGCATATTTGTTCAGCCTGGAGAAGAGAAGGCTGAGAGGAGACCTTATCAGTGTCTATCAGTACCTCAAGGGAGGCAGTGAGGAGGATAGGGCCAGAATCTTCTCAATGGTGGCCGCCGATAGAACTAGAGGAAACGGCCACAAACTGAAGCACCAAAAGTTCCACAGGAACTTTAGGAAAAATTTCTTAACAGTGAGGGTGACAGAGCACTGGAACAGGCTGCCCAGAGAGGCTGTGGAGTCTCCTTCTCTGGAGATCTTCCAAACCCGCTTGGACGCAGTCCTGAGCCACCTGCTGTAGGTGACCCTGGGTGTGCAGGGGGGTTGGACTAGATGATCTCTAGAGGTCCCTTCCAACCTTAAGCATTCTATGATTCTATGATTCTATGATATAGTGGTTTATTTTACTGCAAAATTAATGGTGGCAAATAAAATTACTAAAGCTAGTGACTGAAATCTTAGCCAAGATGAGAAAGAGATAAGTTAAACCAAGAGGCTTCTGGCTAAAATAACAGAGCTATTCACTCACTGGAAGTTATGAAGGCCAAGTAATTTCTTTCATGTACATTCTCTAAGAAACTTGTGGTTACCTTGGTGTGCTGCTAGTTGCCTGCTTTAGCAAAATAGTGGCATTAGCCACTAACATTGATCTACTGGTTCTTTCTTTGCCTGTATTTTCTTATATAGAATAAAAAAAAAAAAAAAAATCTGCTGTATAGTTCATAAGAATTCAAGACCAACTGGGTATACTGAGGATTAAATCCTCCATTCTTATTGATTACTAGCCTGGTCTTTGTCTGCTAAGGAAACTGTCTCTGTAAACAAAACACCTTATCTATGAAAATCTTTAGTTCATCTTATTGTTATTGTTATCTGTTGAATTGCCAACAGTTTGCTTGGTGCTATACAAGAGACAGCATACAGACACATGCTGCCTGGAAGAACTCACAATGTAAACAAGATAAGATTTCTAGCTATTCTGCACCTAATTACTTCTTTTCCTTCTATATTTTCTCCTAATCTTGGTAAACTGGTAGTTAATTATATAGGAATTGCCTTTGCTGTTGGTTAGAGTTGCTTAATTTATTTACCAGTTCTACTCACCAAACATCAGCTCAAGCAAGCTGTCATGCATTTATGGGTTATAGACAACAGACAACTCTATTCTGTAGCATTCTTTGCAAGTCCTTACATTGGTTTTGGAGTTACATTTTGGAATTTGCTTATCTATCTTGCTTTTCTGTCTCTCTTGATGATGATAGCCAAACCATCAGTCGATTTCCGTTTGCACAAAGCATTGCAGACTAGGTCATTGCCCTCTTCTTTGTTCAAGTAGGATCAAGAAACAACATGGTTTTCTTCTTCCTTTTGATTTTATTCTTGCTTTCTCAGGCCTCACTTTTTCTCCTTTTTTTTGGTAGTTAAAACAGGTTAGATTTTTTTTTCCTCACTATAGCTCTAGACATCACTTGTGCCATAGCAGGTACAAGACAAGTTACCTCCTGTTCCAAAATCCACCCATGTCTGAGTTTGCACAGTCATTTTAAAGGCTGTTTCACACCAGCAGTTCTTTTTGTTCTCTCTCCATTTCAGTTACCCTGGTGATTTTTTATGTTGTGTTATATATTAGTGCATGGAAATGTCATCTTTAATGAAGCTGACTTCCAGACAGGCAATGGGAAAAATATGGATCATAAGCCAAGGGCAAGCAGAAGTTATTACTACCCAAGCACTTACAGAAACATGTGAAATTAATTCAGATAAAGGACCTATAAAGTGTATGTCATTTTCATGCACTTTAGAGTAGCAAGTTGATTTTTTTTTCTGCTGGTTCTAATACTTTAACGCTACACTGGGATACCAGAAATGGAACAAGAATAAAACAAAAAAAAAAGTAGAGTTGTAGGACTCAGACTCTCAAGGACTGTTCTGAAGGACTTTTTCTCTTGCTGTTCTCCAGGAGTTATTTTGTGTGTGTGTGCATGTATATTTTTATTATTTTTGTGAAAATTCCAGCCTGCAAAGTGTGGCCCTTTCCACAGCGTCAGAGGAAACATTTTCTAAAAAGAGATTTCAGAGGAAAATAAAATTAAAAATCAAAATAGATGGTTGAAATCTGTCAGATGGAAAAATGCTAACTGGTATGAATCCCTTTATACATGAATAGGCAGGTATCTGGAAGCAGGTCCACCATTAACTGTTGGTACAAACTGGTATCCCGTTACATGCTAGAGTATCATTGAACACTGATTGTTCCTTTGAAGTATAGATAGGATAAGAAGTTGCTGAGGCTGGAGTTGCCCTGATGGAGGCCCTAAATGGAGACTTCCAAGCCTTGAGGCTTGAGTTGCTCCATCTGGCTAGATCTGCATTTTTTTAACTAAAATTTAAGCAAAGATACTGATCACCTGTGAACTGCTCTGCAACTGAATAACTCAGCACTTCTGAAAATGAGGAAGCTTGCTTAGATGCCATAAGCCTGTATTTGAGTAATCTACTCTTAGTTTCCAAGCTTGATAATTCTGACAATGAACATTGCAAGATCTGCAATATGATTAGGCTACAGTGAACTCAATGCATTAAAAAAGGAAAAATGCTTGCTTATGTAAAATTGCTATCTAAACATAGCTATCTGTAGTTCATTAGGCAGCCAACACATTATTATTTTAACAAACAGAGAGAAGACTGGTTGGAGCCTTCGATGTACAAATACATAATGAAGGGATTAGTAGACCTAACCCAGAGTAGGACATGCTGTGGATTAGGTGTAGGAGATCTTAGATTCTCTGGTAAACAGTATTTGAAGATGAATATATTTAGTTTGTTGTATGTTAAATTTTATTGTTTTAGCTGGAAGAGACTCCCCTGCCTACGCATTCCTAGCGAGGCTCATATATCCCATGATCCAAATCTTTTCACTTGTGCCAAACACACAGGGCATTATCACACGGGACAACCAGAAAAAACTGAGGATCGCTTTGTGGGTTATCGTGCCTTTTTGCTAAGGAAAAGCTCTGAAAGGGTCTAGATGCAGCAGGAGTCAGGAGAGGACACTGGTTCATCCCCATCTTTCTCTCCCTGTTCTTGAAGACAGCATGGAGAATCTTTCCCAAATACCACTGCAGTATGTCCTAGGGACAGGCATGCAAGAGCTTGACCAAAGAACATTTCAATAAGAATTAACCTTTACTGTAAATAAGCTTTACTTACATTAGCTCAGATGCTAATGAAAGACATCTTTTGGCAGACTAGGCCTTGTCACAACCTAGTGACAGGAGAGAGGAAAGAGAACATGGAGGTTTTTTGTCTATTTGATTGATTTTTGCAATTGCTTTCATTCTGACAAACTGATAGTATTTTTTTGGACTCTTAAGTGTTTTGGTGCCTATGTACAAACAAAGTAAGAATAGCAAGGACTTGCACCTAGCAAATTAGGGCCTTGTAGCTAGGAGCTGAGGCTTCCACTTGCTTACTGGTGCCTTCTCATCTCATATTGGTCTCAAGAAGAATTGCTTCTACCTTCCTGACCTGAAGGCCACTAAATGCTTAAAGCAAGTGTCAATGTCAAACTTAGTATTAATGACACTAGATTTCTTCAATTCACTTATTTTGAATGCTTTTCCCCATTTTTTTTTCATCACTTTTCCCTTTTAATTACAAAGTCCAATATGGGCTTAGTTGCTATGTGTTCTGTGGACAAAAAAGCGCTCCTGAACTACTTCTGTAGAGAGAAAATGACTTTTTCTTGTCTCAGAAAGCTTGCACTGAACAGCTGAATACACGGAGGGACACACAACTACCCATATGAGACCTATTAACTGGCGGGCAATATATTCAGTAAGAGAAGAAACCTTTCCAAATCTAGCTCAGATTCTGAAGAAAATAAGCTTCTTAATACTCAGACATTGAAAGAAAAATATTACGCCATGTATGTAAAGTATCAAGTCCTTTCTTTCAGAATGAGGTGCTAACCTGAAAACTAATTATTACTAAGACTCAAATTTTTAAAAGGTTACTCCTGCCTAGTAAATAATCCTTTAGAAAATGTTAAATATAAATACTCTGTTTTAAAATATGCAGCAGTATATATTTGGCAGCATAATTATGTCAACGTACACAGTTCTTTATTTAGGTCCTTGAAAACAAGTGTTAATAACACAAAACACTCTCAGAGGTGACGCTAACTGGCATGGGAGTTCACTCTACTGAACAGAGTGACAATGAAGTGAACTGGCATGAAGACAGAACCACTGAGTTCCCATTTCTCCTTTTCCCAGAATATAGTTTAGGCAATGGATTTCATTTTACAGGTCTGGCAATCTGGTATCACTCACGTACCTTCCTTTATTTAGAGTGAAAGAGGGGGAGGCATGAGGCTAAGGGAGAAAAGAAAATGAAAAATATCTGCCAGATGCACTCTATGAGCTTTTCATCCCTGTCCTATTCCATCTCAGTTCTTTCCTAATCTTACATCTAGTTCGACTCCCATGCCTTTTTGCATATTGTAGTATGTGTGCTGCGAGCGCGACTATTTTTTAGAACTTAGAGGTGTGTTTGTGTGCATGCTTTGTGGCTGCAAACTAGAAGCCACGTTTGGAAAATACATCTCTAAATGTCTGATTGATAACATTAAGGAAAACGTTGCCAGATGGCCTCTTGAATTGGTTATCATGAGACTAAAATGATGACTGTTGTTCTCTCTACTTCTCTCTTCTTCTGCTTTTATATAAAATGAATAATAGGTCTTCAAAGTGAATTTTATGCCAAAATAAACCACCCTAGGATTAATGCAGCTAAACAGTTCAGAGGTTAAAATAAATAGGACAGTCTGCTTCCTGGCTATAATCAGCTACCACATGGCATTTAATGTTATGCTACTTCGTGCTCTGTTATACGACTATAATTCTATTATTTCATTCTCTTTAATATCAACCTTAATAAATGCATGTTCATGAAAATTTTTTCAGATGGACAATGTGAGCAACTAAAGCCCTTTTTAACTACTCTCAGACAACAAGAAGCCGTACAAATCTTAATGACCCTCTGGGGTAACTGTTTTATAGTATTTCTCATATGTAGGAATATAAGGGCTTGACAAAGAAGCTTTACACTTCATAGATGAGGGAACAGGAGACAGCCTCATTACTTCAGAATGCTCTAAGAAAAATCTTTCTTTGTATGTAAAAAGCCTGGAAGTATTTCAGAAAAGTCAATAAGAATGAATCTAGGATGTGGAAAATATGCTTTTTGGTGACGAGCTAAAGCTCACTCTCTGTGGTTTATCCAAAAAGAAGTGACCCCAAAGAGAAGATGTTCCTTGGTTAGAGTTTAGAAATATCTGTGCATGAAACATTTCTCATGGCAAACAGCATTTTATTTTACCACAAAAAGACATAACAAGATCAGAGTTTGGAGATGCATTCAGACTAAAAATGAGGTGTTGATTTTAGGCAGTGTGAGTAAATTAACCATGGGAATACCTTGTCTAGACTGCATATCTTTCAAAAAGATACAATTTGCCTCCTTATTCAAAAACAAACTGGAGAAATGAGGAAGAAAATACTGCACTGTATGGCAAACAAGGCAGAATGTTCTAATCGCCTTTCAGATTAAAAAATTACCACCTTTCTCTCCTCTATAGCTACTGCCTTCAACATAATCTCACCTAATTGATTAATTAGTATATTACCTGTAGTAAATTATGTTCAAGTTAGAATATAATGCCCATCAAATTCCTGTCCTGAGAGGGCCAGAGTAATTTTTTTCCTCCCCTTTCTCAGTGTTTTGAGCATTAGATGACTTATCCAACAGTGACTCTGCTTTTCTTCCTATGCACCTAATGAAATGGTATTTAATTTGAGTGTCAATGTATTGAGCCTATGGTTTGCACTGCAAGGTTAAAGGATGGTTCTTGGGCTCTCTAACCCCCTTCCTGGCCAACAAGCTGTACTTGAGCTTTAGAGAGTAACTGGTCTGTTTTAAAAGTAGCTTTGGATAGCTGCTTCCAAATCCCATGCAAATAGAGATCCTCCCACCTGCCAGAAGGACTTTCTCTTGTCCCTCTTTGCCTTTGTTCATGTTGTACAGAGGTCTGCAGTTTTGGGTAGCAAGCCTGGGAGCCTCCTAGTAAAGGTCCTATGAGTGGTAGGTTGGGTGAGAAATATGGCCTTGCTCATGGTTTGGTATGTGCCAGATGCGTGATCATTGCCCTCTGTGCAAGAAGAGACCACGCAAGGCTGCAGAAGGCATGGGCAGGTCTGGTGGACATTGTTTTGTGTGAGTCTGGGTTGGTTTGCTGGCACTAGGATTTTCTCGGTCATCCTGACTCTGGAAACTGTATTATTTTAAATAGCTATTTTAAATGTTATGAGCAACGCTAAAAGAACACATTTTTTCTTCTTACTGGTCTGTCCCAATAGATATAAACTAGAAGAATTGATATAAGCATATAATAGAAGAAGATAGGTAAAATTTTTGGCCACAGATTTATCTTTTCCAAATTACAAATTTCCAAAGGAAATTTTAGCATCGGGGAAATAAATAGAAACAAAGCATGAGCAAATAAAAGGAGGAAGATCTAACAAATGTAATCTGGAAAATATGGGACGCTGGGAACTTCAGTAACTGTCAAGGTAGGAAAGGAAGGAAGAGAGGGAGGTAAAGGAAAAGGAGAAGGAAAGGTGGAAATACTGGAGTCCAACACCTGGGCAAGGTCTGCAGGGAGTCAACAGCTAGGAGAGCTGCTTTCCATGCAGGTTATTTTTTTTGCCTTTGTTCCCTTTCACAAATTTACTATTTTTGCACCCTCTTCAGCTTATCATGAATTAAATAAACTGTATTTTATAGTGCCTTCTATCCCAGGAATGGAAAAATGCCTGATAGCTAGTAATTAATTTGACCTCATAACAACCCTGTAAGAAAAAGAAGTATTATTTACAGAAACGACTCAGGGAGGTTAAGAGCCTTGCTCAAGGTCACAAAGAAGTCTGTGGCAGAGCTGGGAATGGTACCTACTGCTCCTAGCCCTTAACCCTGTGTCTCAGCCATAGCATCATGTCCTCTCCCGTACCTTATATGTCTTGTATCATGTTCACTACTTCTTCTCTTTCCTAATGCACTATCTATAGTTGCTTCTGTGTAACTTCCAATTCATAGGAATCTACAGAAAAACATGACAGAGTTTGCAGAGTTAAATAGATTAAACTGACAAAAAAAAAAAAAAAAAAAAAGCCCTTTAACCACTCTTTTAAATGCATCCAAAATGCATCACTACATATGCCAAAATCAAATAAATTCCAAAGTTTTAGCATTTTTGAGCACCTCACTTATGCTCCCAAGGAATGTGTTGGACAAAATATCGGAATGTGAAATTCTTTCTGTTTTTCTTTTTTCTCCTCCTCCTCCTTTTTTTTTTTTTTTTTTTTTTTCCTATTGGTTATTCATATGCTAGATAGACATCAAAAGCAAAAAAGGAAAGGTGAGGAGGTTAAATTTAGCCTTCCAAAGGTCTGAATGTTTGCACAGATTTTACTTCCAAGTTAGCCAAACTCCCCATTGCTTAAAAATATCTGTGCTGGAAATCCCATGAGAAAAAAAATTACTTGTAAAAATGCTCATACCTATTCCCACTGGAAATACTATTGTCTTAGTCATAGTATTTTTGCACTGTCTCTTCTAGTCCCAGGCTGACAAATTAGTGCAGATATGCATGAAACTGAAGAAAAAAATGAACTAAGTGAACTCATTCAAATTACCATAAAATCTCCATCTGCTTTTTCATTGTAGGCTTCGGCTGATCCCTATGTTATCTTAACTATTTCACCCATCTCTAGTATTTGTCCACGTTGTCAGGATCTGTGTCTCTCATTTGGATGCTGGTAAAACTTGAGGCTTTAAATTCTTTCTGGGTTGAAAAAAATGAAGAAAACCTTTCTAAAATGGGGTTGACTGATTGACTAAATTTGATTTTGGCTTCTGTATCAAACTAGAACTTCCACATAAAAGGATTTAAACATCTTTTATACTTTTGTGATTTGGTGTACTTTTAACACTCAGTTCCTCCCCCCCCCCCTCCCATTTTTAACATACCTCTGTTAATCTTTCAATATATATCTCCTACTATTTCCTTCTGCAGGTGTTTTAGCAGCACTTGAGCTTGCAGAACAAACCTTGAACAAAAAAGGCAAAAATGCTATGATTTGGGAGGTCTTGCCATAGCCTTTTGCATAGCTGCCTGCTGCCTCCAGAGCAGAAGGTCCTTGTGACAGGCTGGTTTTGCTGTGCTCCCAGCCCATTTGAGGACCTCGTGTTGAAGCACGCAGCAATCCTGCTCTGCTGAGCTCGTGCTTGCAGGGCGGGAGCCTCTCTCCTCCACCAACTTATGGTCCTGGCACAGCTTGCATAGGCAGAGAGCTGCAAGGAGACAACTCGGACTCTTAGTGGGCTCTGTTTGGAATATGCATCCATGTCTGTTTTCTGGTGTCAGGAATACAGTTGCTTATGTTAATGAAGAAAATGTGACTATAGCAGGAGCCTTAAGGCTGAAATTGGGGGAGTGATAGTTACATGCTGGTTGTCCCTGAACATGTTCATTCTCTATCCATTGTTTTTTCTCCCTTTTCTGGCATCAGATTTTTCATCCTTGTGTTCAAATTTTTACACAGCCTCATTGCTGCTTGCATTAACTTCCAGTTCTGTGGGATCTGCTCAGCATGTCCTTTGTTCTACAAGTTTTGTTCCCTCCGTCATGTATTTAATCTCCTATGCTCACAGATCTTTCCCACACGGGTTCTGCTGGATACCATGCTTTAATTCTCAGACCTTTTTCTCTATCAAATCCCTTTATCAGGAGTCTTTTGTTGTCAAAATTTAAATATCCTCTTTTTTACCCTCTATTCGCTATCCCAATTTCACACATTTTGAAGGCGTTACTTTGCTATTTGAGTGCACATACTCTGTAACCTAAGATGAAAGAAACATACAAGGCTCTTTCTAGACATGTGCAAGCAAGAATGGAGGTGAATTTTCATATATCCAAAGATAGCATCAGAGCAGGGGTAGTTCTTAAATCTTAATATTTAAGCTTCCCAGAATTTATGAACTAAATTATAATTCCTCTGGGGCAAGGACTTTGTTCTTGCTTTCAGTCTGTAAAATGACATACACATTTACAGAATAAAGCCAACTCAGACAGCTGAATCTAACCCTCCCAGTACAGTATTCATTTTTACATTATTTTTCACATACAGATGAGAAACAGAATTACTTTTTTTTCTGTCTGAAAGCAACTAAATTAGAGAATTCCTCTTCTTGCTCATGATTCATAGTGATTAATTCATAACCTAACAAAAGAATGTGTCATTAAAAATTACTTAGCCTTTTATTAGATACTCAATAGCAATTAAATGTTTTACTCATAAAATATACTCCAGGAAGAAAATTTTGAAATTGTTCAACCCATGGGGGAAAAAGCATAAGAAAAAATTATTAGCAAGATGAAGGTGATAACACTTAGTTTAATTGCAGGTATCTTGTCAAAGGATTATGCTGTTGCTTAGGGCCTGATTAAAGCCCAGTGAGGACAAAGGCGGCCTTTGCATTAGCCTCAATGGGCTTAGTGTTGGACTGAGGCTTTAATTTCTGGATGCATTTGTTCATGAGCAAAGTATTGACTCAGGCTAACATATCATGTAAATTCTCAATTTTAATGGCCTACGCAAGTTCATTAAATATTCCATTTCAACATTTTAACTCGCATATGGATTTATTTTTTTCCTCTTTTTGGATCTTTTGTGTGGCGGGATAGGTGCATTGGCTTCCTAGCTTTCACCAAAGTCCAAAATATGCAGCTGTTCACTGGCATCTAGTCAAGCTCTGACTGACATTGTACTTGGCTACAGATTTCAAATGTGGCCTGGTGCCTGGGATAGTTTTAACCATATAAGGGAATGGCATAAACCATAACAGAGTCTTCACTCTTTCCATCTCTATCCATCCACCAAGGAAGAGATAGAGCAGGTAGGTCCTTTGCACCAGTGTTACAAGAGCATACAAGAGCTCTGCCAAGTGAAAGCTGCCCCCAAGGCTGCTTAGCCAATGTCCTATCAGTGGGCCTGTTGGCCTCCCCAGATTAGAGCATGACACACAAAATGGAGTAACTCTGTTCCCAAATGAGCAGTGTTGTAGGCCCTTAAATGCTGCAAACTGTCTTTTGGCACAGGAACTTTAAAGAAAAGAAGTGGGAGCAGCATCATAGTTCATGACACTAAGATGGTGTTAGGTACTTCCAAAACTGAAAGAACAAGTTTGGTTTATTCTGTCTAAATTAAACACAGTAGGTTTTTCCACTTAAAAAAAAGAAAGAAAGTAATGGAACAGCAAGATAGGACTAAAAGATGATGAAATTCACAGATATACTTAAGAGGCTGGTGAAGTGATTCAAAGACAGCTCATCTTCGGCGAGACATTTGTGTCATTGTGTTGCTACAGTCATTACATCAACATGGGGAATGGGCTGTGGCCTGATGCCTCCCAGAGCCAGAGTAAACAGGCTGTTGGTGGGAGAGTTTCACTAAAGGAGGGAGCTGGAAGCGTTGTCTCTCATCACCCTTCAGGGAGGCAAAATTGCTGCTTATTCCCTTGGGATTTCCTTCAGCCTTCATGTGAAGGAGGGAGCTTTGGGAGGTCCATGTCCATGCTTGCTGGCCAGATGGTCAGCTGTAGTCCCCTATCACTTGCAGTTTGCTTGCGGCTCTTTTAGCACTATGTCAGTGCGCTGAGTTCTCCTTATTCCCTCCCGTGATGTAACAGTCACATTTTTTTTTTTAACTTCAATCCAATGTTTGGGGCCAACCAACATGGAGTGATAGTTTCAAAATGACTTAGATATTTTAGAGTGATATTTTCAAAGACCCACCTGGTTGATAATAACAAATGCATTCCCATGTGCTCAACCAGTCTCTCTACAAAGAGTATTTTACTTTCAATTTATTGGGGCAGAGGTGTGCAACAATGCTTGCTTAACCTTCAAAGAAAAAAAAAAATTTTTTTTAAAAAATAGTTGATTTCTTTAAAAAATATTCTGATTCTTTGCTACCAGCTTCTATGTCTTTCAGTATTTAAAAAATGAAATAATATAATATTTAGGTTTTTCCAGACTCTTGTAAATTCATAAAATCTCTCTCCCTTCTTTCCAAAAATACTTCCAGAATGTTTCCTAATAGTTAGTTTTGTTTCTTAGTATAAAACATATAAAAGTTTCCTAGTCAAATGAAGTATGAAAGGCAACCTGATACCAGACCATCTCAATATATGCTAAGTAAATATTGAATTATATGTTCAATTGTAGAAATTTAAATTTGCACTCTGCTTACACAAGCCATTCAATCAAGGAACAGGAATTTATGAGCTGGTTTAAGGAATGAGCCTGAGCAGTGTTGTGTATTTCTTTTCAAGTCTTGTTTATGTTTAATGAGTTCTATGCAAGATCTTTTTTAAAATATACAAAGAAAATTAAAGCTTCAGTACCTTCAATGCCAGTGTTCTGGTGAAAATTAAGTAAGTTTCCTAAAAGTCATTTTTTTGCAAGTTGTGTCCACGCTTATAAGGACTCGGCAGGAAAACTTGGGATATCCGTACACACAAGAACTAATGGTAAAATAAGCATAATCACAATTAAACATGTTGAAACGTAGCAGTGTGATTCTTACTGACTCTCTTAAAAGATCAACCATCTGGTTTTATTTAAATTTAAACAAATGATCCATAGATAAAAGAAAGTAAATTTATGAAGAAACAGAAAGGAAGGTAGCAGTGTAGTGTGGTGGAAGGTGTAGAGAAGATGGAGGCAGACTCTTTTCAGTGGTACCCAGATATAAGACAAAAGGCAGTGGGCACAAAATGAAACACAAAAAGTGACATCTGAACATGAGAAGAGGCTTCTTGACTGTGAGGGTCACAGAGCACCGGAACAAGTTGCCTAGAGAGTTTGTGGAGTCTCCTTTGGAGATATTCCTGAATGTGAGCTTACACAACATGGTCTAGGTGACCCTGCTTTGAGCAGTGGGGTTGGGATAGATGATCTCCAAGGTCACTTCCAAGCTCAATTTTTCTGTGACTCTGCAGCATGCAGGAAGGAAAAGGAGAAAAATTTGGGGTTCTCGTCCATCCAAAGGGGGATCAGTTGAAGGCGCCAACATGGAGAGGTAAGTGGTTAAAAACAAGAAATGCACTGACAGAAGGAATAGTGATAGCAAATAAATTCTCAGAAAAGTTCATAGAAGCAATTTCATGGAAGGGTTTTTTTTTTTTTTTTCTCCCCCTCTCTCTCTTTTTCTTAATGTCCTCTTAATTTCCTCTTCACTATGTAGGTTCTCACACTGTTATTTTTGGGAAAGATTCAGTGATTGTTTTCAAAGTGAAATACCATTGATATTGCATTTAACCAGTCAAGAATATCTGGATCATTTCATTATATGCACTTGTAGGAGTACTCACGTGTCTTTCAGGCCTGTTCAGACAGCATAAAATTTTGTTATGAATATAGGATGAGAGGATGCAAGGAGGAACTTAAGAGAGATTCTGATGTTCTTTAAGTAAGTTTTACAAAGCACAGAGCAGAGATTTTTTAGTACAATGTGATCCAGCCATAGCTCTGTACCCCACCTCTTTAGTTTAAATAGCAGTTACTTGGTTATGAAACATCTCATTATAGCTTTGTGGAAATTACCTAAGATATGAAGCAGCTGCAGTGTTCATTGTGTCCCAGGGAATTAATTGGGCGTGAGTGCCTCTTAAGTGCTGTTGTACTGTAAACACTATATGTTACTAGCAGAGGAATAATCCTCTACTTAGTTTCACCCCACACACACCTTTGAAAGGGTGACTCAGATTATTACACTTAGTATTACTTTATTTAGTATTAATCCTTTTTTCTTTATCTATCAGTTTTCTTATTATTCCCATCATTTAAGACTTATTAACAGCAGTGCTTAGGTAGCCCTATCAAGATTGGAGCCTTGGTAAGGTAACTGCATAGCAAATTAAATTTTAGAATGGTTTCTTCCCCACAAAGCTAAGGTGACATGTATCCTCCCACAAAGGGCAGAAGATGAATGGAAAATATATATGAGAGGTCTTGACGCACAAACGGGCATTTTTCCCTCCTTGATTTTGTGCATCGCAAATACTCAAAGGTCAGTTTTAACAAAATGTCCCTAAAACATGTTATCGTTTTGCAGGAGGATTTTTTCCTGGCAAATAGAGCAGATCTGAACTGTTATTTCTGGAACAAAATTCCAACCAGAAGAGAATGCAATTGATGTATCAATAATCTGAAGAACATGCAGCAAGTGATGTTTGAAAGGGATAGAACTGCCAGTGGCAGAGCGCCAGGTAACGTTGTCCTGTTTTGCTCACTGAACTCATCGTTGTTGCTAGGGCTTTTTGGTTTTATTTTTGCTGCCTTTTTTTTTTTTTTTTTTTTTACCCCTTTCCACTGCTTGAGTCCAAAAAATTGTTTCAATGATTTTTTTTTAACTTGGTTTTCATGTATCTGTGCCTGTGGCTATCTATTCCAATGTATCTTGATAACTGACTTTTTGGGTTTGTTTTCCTGGTCATCTTATGTTTTTCAGTTTGTTTCTTCCTTTTACAAGAGTATTTTGACCCTGCAGCTTAGCGTTAAAAGGCCAACTGGTAAGGTTTGAGTAAAGAGAAGCTCTGGCACTATTTCAGGTATATCACAACCTACTGCAAAACACTTTAGACACTGTTGAATGGATGAGTGTAAATCACTGATAGTACTGTACTTTTGATTCAGAAGTGTTCTTTTTATTGATGTTCTTTCTCAGCAGAATATGCTGAGTGTAGTTGTCTATTTGGAGTAGCAAAGGAGAAGTGAAAATGCTTGCAGGAAATCATTCTGAATTGTGTCAAAACCCAGGAAAAGCACAGGTAAACTGAGAAGTTCTTATGAAAAGGCTTGCATGTCATCGTAAGGGGAAAACACAGGTGCATATGTTGAACCAAATTAGTTTGACCGTAATAGGAGTCAAAGGAAGATGATGGTTCCTTCTATTTATTCACTCCACTTTCTTTCTAAATTACAGGCTTCAAAAGGTGTGGAAGAGATATAAAAGCCTATGAATGATTCCTCTTTCATATATTCTTCCAGTGACCTGATCTGTAAATTTTACAAGGCTGAGCTTATTTTTTCTCTCTAAATGTTACATGACTATTTTCCTGAAAAGATCTGTTAGAAACATACTGTACCTATAACTGTTTTTCATAGCTGCTGTATTTCTGAATCTGAGGACCTCATGGCCAGGACCAGCACATAAAAAATCAAGAGGTCATTGAGATGTACGTAACCAGACAGGCAGAACAAAAGAATTTCATTGGAGGGCAATGCAGAGAATGTAATATGGGAAAATGCTGCAAGCTATCATCAGGCTGAAAGGAAAGATATTGGAGCTTATTGTTGTTCTGTGCAAGAACAGAACAAACTGATGATTAAAAAAGTATGGAAAATTATCTTTTCTCATTCGTTTTGGCTCCTCAAGGTAGGAGTCAGTAACCCTGATGGTGTGTTGTTGCCAAAGTGTATGTTGATGTCACAGACTGAAAAATCATAGTCAAGTTATATGCAGATGCACTCCTTGATCAAGTTGTATGTGTATGTGCAGTATTCACTCAAACAATTAACTGGTACAAATGTAAGAAAAGATGCATCAGCTCTGAACATGTGTTCAGCTGAGAGCCAGAAAAAATATGTTCATGCCAGTGTGAACTATAGTTCAAAGAACTGGAAAATTCAGAAGACTCTGCCTGTAAGTTTCCACTCTTGTTTTACTAAAAATAATATTGTTTAAACCAGAAGTATACCTTTTTATAAGGTAGATCATTCCGTCCTTTATTATTTTCATTTGAGAAAGTAGACATAAATGTCGTATTCTTCTGGATGCCGTCAACATGAAGTAAAATAGACATTTAGTAAAAGACCATACTTGCATCAATCTTTTCTCTTGAGTTTAAAACATTAAAAATGTAATCAACCTTGTTGTTCTTGTTGTTATTTTTACTATATAGATCTCATCTATGTAAAACAAATAGAGTAACAATATGGCGTCTAGGCAAGCAGAGCCTAGCTAAAAAGCTAAAATTGAATCCCTCTACCATAATCAAGCAAAGCAATCAATTTTTTTTGTGTTAAGATACATGATTCTTGCTAAAGGCTTTTAGCATCAAAGCAGAAAAACAGTTTCAAAACTTTCTATTGTCTCCTTCAGAGTATCTTCCAGTTATAATACATGTACAAGAGAAGAGGTGAACTTTCAACCCTTAGTCTCTCTTTTGCAAACAACTGTCTAGTGAATATTTTTGGAAAACATTCAAATTTGTAGGAAAAAAATCCAGCTGCACAATATATTCTATGTATTTTCAAATATTGTCTTTCATGGATGTCATAAGCTGACCTGTTTGATTAATACAGTGCCCTCCCAATGGTATGAATGCCTTTAAAAGAACTACTTCTCAACAGAGCTGGACATGATCAGTTCACTGCATAGAATATCTATATTTTCTTTCCAAATTATTGTCTGTCTTATTGTCACCCTCACGTTTTTAATGTGAGTTTTGGAAGTAGTTCTTCCCCCAGTAGTAATCTTAATGAGCTGAGAGGGTTCTACTTTTGGAGAGGTTGTTCCAGGGGATGATATGACACAGAGGAGGAAACTCTGTGAAAACATGTTGAAAAAAATGACAGTTCTCATTTATTGTAATTTTAGTACCTTGCAAAAGTTTAAGGAACTTAGGGGAAACCTAGGAAACTGTGGGAACTTCAAGTGAAGGTACATTTTATAACAAGTGAAATAAGAGGCACTTTGTGACTATGCTGCCATTCTTTTCGTGACTGTAAATGTGTGTCCATCCTTGTTTACATATATATCTCTCTATGTGTGGGTGCAAAAGAAGGCTGTAGCTCTCTGTCAAAAGTATACTTTGGAATGAGTAACTCTTGTGCAATGTCTTTAAACAATATATTTTTAAACAACTTGTTTACCGCACTTTATTATGAAACTGTCTGTGAGTAGAACTCTGTGTTGGGAAACTAATTTAAATTCTGATCCAGGGTAACTGATTTAAACACCTCAAAAATGTGCAAAGGCCATTTTCCTTTCCTTTTTCTTTTAGGATAAAGCCATAAATGAAGATCCATCTATAAGAAATAAAGGTGTAAAAAAAAGCCAAATGCAATTAATTTCTGTAAACACCATAAAAGAGGATGCAAGATTCTGAACAGTAAATCACTAAATAACAAGGACTGGGCTGAACTGGGTAAACATAGAAATATTTGAATTCCATTCTTTCCAAATTTCCTTTCCCTCCAAACTCCAAATGGAACTTGAATCTTAAAAAAACAGAAACTATTTTATAGCATTTCATTGTTGGAAGGTGATCAAGAGGATGTAGCCTAGCCTTAACAGGCTGTGACTGGCACCTGAGGTTAGACCTTCAAAGAACAAACTATTGGCAATGAGGGGAAGAAGACAAAAGTGAAATGTCTAGTGTAAGGGCTTTGGATTATAATTATTTAATATGTATTTTATGTCCAAAAGGAAACAGAAAAAAAAGATGTACTTAGTGAACACTTTCACATGTGTGGTATTTCCACTCAAAATCTGTATTTACCTTCTTTATTTAATTCCTTTTTCTAACTTAAATGATTAGAAATGTTTCCAAACTTGGAATTTTAATGAAAAAATTATGCTGCTAACATTTGTTTGCTTTCCTTAATTGTTTATGACCTTGGAAAATATTAACTGCATATTTCTTTCTTTTTTTTTTTTTTTTCATGTTTACCAAAGTGTTTATTTGCTGCTCCTCCACAGATAAGACAGAAGCTTTAATTCAAACATGAGTAAATACAAAGAAAGATGCCATTGTTCTATATAAGATGAATGAGTGTTTAGAGGTTTATTGGCCCTAATTTGGCCAACATCAACTGCAGGCAATAAGGAACTCTCTACTATTAACAGCTTATATGTCAGTTATGGCTCCTGTCCTGTGATTTCTGCTGAATTTTGCAGGGATGTAGTGACTGACTCTGAGCTATATCATATTCACTCTTGGGCTATGCTGTTGATCTTTATCTTTCATTTCTGCAGAACTTTGTAGTGCAAGGATGATGGATAGAGTTTGTTCTCTAAGGCAAATTTTGCAGGATCTATGCCAAAGCTATGTCCCTGAAATAGCATCATCCTTTGGGCGAAATGGAGGGGAGATAGAGCAGTCTGTAAAGGATTAAAGCACTGATACTATACTATAATCCACTGAGAGCTGGGAATAGTCTTGCATCAAAGAAGTCGATCACAGTTGGCTTAGGCAGTTGATTTGGCCCGTGCTTTGTTAGCCCATTTCAGCTGGGTGCCTAGAGAGGAGCTTCAGTTCTAGATGTTCTTTGATTGCAAGGGTTGACGATGAAGAAGAAGGGCTTGTTGCTGGCTTCTTGTTTCAGGGAGAAAGGAGTGCAAAGTCAGGCTGTTGCCTTTAACCTTGCAGTTAAAGTTAAGGGGAAAAAAATACTCTGGGCTCATCTCACAGCTTCTCTGGGAACTGAAGATGAAGCGTGTGTGTCTGTTTCTACATAAATATACTCCAAAAAATGACCAAAGTTCTGCCCTCTCTGGGTAGTGGCTTAGAGTAGCTGCTTTACTCACGATGCTGGCCTACTCTCAAAGGAGTGTAGGGTGGGAGATGGAGAGGACTGAGTGGTGCAAAAGGAAGGGAGAATAGACAGCTGTTACAGATAAGAGTCCCGTGGTCCACATAGGACCTCTTCTGCTTCACATATACTCACAATTCTCAAATGTCTGGGAGTTTTGCAGAGAGCTGCTGCTTGCTTAAGCCATAATTCATCTGAACCTGATAATCTGCAGTAGTGTAGCATCATCCAGGCTGGCTGAATCTCTCAGTAGAAGCAGGTTTCACAGCTTCATGGCAGGGACCAAAAGCTCCAGCAGCAGAGAGGTAAGAAACAGCTGAAGGGCAGGAACATCTAAAGCCAGTCCAGCTGCTTTTAAAATGATAGTGTGCCTGCATCTTGAGAGAGCGGAGCATGTGGCTGTAGTAGGATGATGCAGCTGAGTGTGGGTGGTGGAATTTCAGGACCATAACAGCAGTGCTGATTTCCTTGGCCATCTCTGGTGGCTTTATTGACTTGTAAAAGGAAGATACTTGCTCTACCGATTCACCATCTTCTGGTTGTCAAAGGTCACAGTAGTAAACATTTAAATTAAGTTCACCCTGTCTGCTTGCCACCACGTTCAATGTATATTTGAGGCAGGGAAGAGATTTTTTTTTTTTTTTTTCTCATGGTAAATAAGGAAGAGGAATTTGGACAGAAAGTGTATTCCTATATCCGCAAGTGCCTAAATCCTCAAGTGCTAATCTTTGAGAACCTGTGAACACAACACATGAAAATTAGACAACATATATACGGTCCTCTCTAATTTAAAGCTCTTCCCTGGTGTTGCTTCCTATTTCTCTGGGAAGGTGTGATGGGGAGTAATGAATAATCACTGTTTAAATCACCCCCTCCATGAGGCATAATAGATTCCTGTTACAACACTGAAAAGTCTTGGACAGTTTAATCTCTCCTGATGCAGTATCCATTCCTTACATCTCATAATCCTCATCTTTCTCTATACTCTTCCTATGTTTTTAAAACCTTTCTAAAAGGTTCTCCTGGTTTTAAAAGCTCCTGTCTTCAGGAAAAAGTGACCAGCATTACATGCAATATTCAGTGTGTGACTAGATCATAGGGATTCCTTCTATTATTAGTAATCAGGTATAAACATTGTTATAACATCAAGGTCTTTTTCCTCAGTGATAATAATAGTATGAGGGTACTGAGAATATATAGCTAGGTTTATGATCCTATTTTGGATTTATCAGTATCATATTACATTTACCATTCCTCTGCCCAATCCCTCATTTTTGTAAGATATTTCTTGATCAGTTTTAGTTTGACAAGTCTGAATAATTTCTCTGACTTTTATGGTGACTTTGTCACCTCACTATTTTAAAGTACGTCTGAATAATTTGTATATTCAGGTTGCAGCAGTGATTCCATAGGATATTCCTGCTAACTTTTACTGTTGTAAAAACTATTTTAACCCTATCTTTTTTTGGTCCTTTGCTGTTATTAACCCACAAAAGGATTTTACCTACTATCCTGTGGCAATTTAGTTCCTTCTAAATGTCTTTGGTAAAGGGTCTTGTCAAACGCTTTTAGAAGTCCAATCTACCTTTTCAATATGTCAAGGACTTCTTTCAAAAGCTAGCAGAATGCTTGTGCTTGCTTGAAAATCATCTTGTGTAACCATCAGCCAGGGCTTGCTTGCAAGGCAAGATTTTTTTTTTTATCCTTTGTGTGTGTGTGTGTGTGTCGTGTGTGTGTATGTGTGCATGTGTATAAATAAGACATTTGTGATCAAATGGTTTGCCTTCCAAAAACTGGACAAAAATACTTTTAAACAGAGGCAAAAAATACGCATTTTTTCATCCAAAACATTTCACCCAAGTGGAAACCTTGAAGAGAATTAAGATCTTAGAGTCATGGGTCCATGAATGAACTGGCAAAGGAAAGCAAGACTGCTTTTTCTCTGGCTGTGGGAAAGACTGCAACAAGACACAAGGAGGAAGAATCTTATAGCTGCTACAAATGTAGGTCAGTCATCTTATTAGGCACTAGAGAATACACACTTAAGAGAAATCTTGAAAGTAGGGAAACATTACTCAGGCTTTGTTTAATAGGAAACCAAGTTTCCTTAGCACCAATGCTCATGGAATGGCTTGTTGCTTTGGCCGGGAAATCTGTGTATCTTACAAATGATATACGTGTCTGCTTGCAAATTTAAAAAAAAAAAAAAAAAAAAGTCCAACCAGGAGGTCCTATTTCTGCACTCTGGATGATAGAGCTGCCTCTTGGGCAGATACTTAGATAAGCTAATAACATGATAGAAGTCATTAAAAGGAAATAAAATGTTTACTTATGATGGGTGCTGCAGTTACTTTGGCCTTATTACTGCATTGGAGTGATTTATAAGCTACTGAGTCTTGGATCAAAACTAGCTGGCTATAGCTTATTCAGACATGATGCAAGCAATGTTATTAGCTTTGAGGCAGCAACAAGTGAAAATGCCAGAGATTAACATCAGCCACCTTTGCTGGATATATTTGCTACTTGTTACTTAGATTGGAAATCTAGGAGTTTTCTGGATCCTGAGGTTCTTTGGTAGCACTGAGGCCAAGATGTTTATTCATGTCTTTTTTTCTTTTACCTCAAAATTTAGACACTTTGGCATGTTCTACAATTCATGTTTTACAACCACATGATGGAATGATTTTGAAAGTTAACACCGTACAGCTGACTATTAGGTCATGAGTTTTAACTCATAAAATACTAAATAATTTGCAACCTGGCAAAATGTGACATTTTCTTTGGTTTGAGGCAATACTGATATACTCAGTAACGAATCAACATTTAAAGAGTGAATGAATCTACATTTAAAGAGACTGAATGGCGATAGACAAGTTGCAGAACACCTCCTAACTGATATTTGACTCTGAAAGTCATTTGGGCCTGGCAGAGCCTAAATATGTTGAATTTTGAAGCATGCAATAAGATTCTTCTCCACCTAGAAGTTTAGGTGCTGTATGAATTAAGCAATCCTACAGACAAATAAGGCTATTTCTTATTTGGCAGGACCCAGTATGGTGAGCCATGATTTTATATTTTAAAACTGTTTAGAACAGTAATTATTTGTTAAACGTTTCCTGAAATTAAGAATCATTCACATTCAAAAGAAATATGGAGATACTGATGGTCTGAATCTAACTTTGATGGTTATCATGATATTGAGACTCCTTCCAAGATTCCTTGCACACTTTCAAGCAAATGCTAGTCTTCATTTTTAAAGCTAGATAAATGCTTCTCTCTTCTCCTGGTAGCTTCTAAACTTCCATCTCTTCTTACCACACCAAAAGTCACACTGGGCTGAGACCATATGCAGTCCCTCATGACTTTCTAAATGCTATGTTTTATGACTCTCAAATCTAGAATAGAAAGTACTGTCATTGTGAGAAATATTGCTTCTTACTTTATTTTATAGGTTTTATTTTAGTAGACTGTAGAATGGATTACAAATTCATATTACATATTTGATATTTAAGTGAATTGGACACTTGTATTCGGAGTGTAGCTTTAGTTGCACTTGAAAGATGTCAGTAAGGTATTTGATGCCTTTTTCCTATGAATGGAAGGCAAGGCATAATACAAGAGCTAGGAATAATCATATCAAAAAACTCTTTTTAAAGTACATTTCCCTAAAATATTTTCCCTGAGATAGGCAATACATGTCTTTCAGAAAAAAAACATGGAGTTTGTGTTTATGGTTCACAAGATCCAATGCTAATTTAAGGTTTCACACCCTCCCCCTCCCCACTGTCATTATCGAGAAACTCACAGAAAAGCACAGAGATAATACATTCTTTATGTAATAACCAAATGTTTGTTTATTATTTACTTTGGTCTTTAGGGGTCGAATTCTCACATAACTCTCAATGACTGAGCATGGCATATTCAACGGCCAATAGGAAAAATTAGACATACTACAACAAGCTTTATATGACCTATTTTAGTTGTCTGCTTTAGGATGACATATATCCCTTCCTGGAAGTGTCTCTTTCTCTCCAGTCAGTATGACAGGATGACTAATTCATACTTTGGTGCACACAGTGCAGATTTCTACATTTGATCAGAGGAATACCATCATTGTCACAATCAGCATCACTAAGCAAGAAAAAGAGAAATTCCCTTTTAGGTTTTTTTTTTTTTTTTTTTTTCTGACCATTGTTTCTTCTTCCTTAGCAGAAGCTAAGAATAGCTAGCTAGCAGAGAATACTGTAGTGTAATGAAATAATTTTTACTACTTGTATTCAATCCTCTCTCTACTCCTCCTCCACATAATGCATGTGATGGCTTAGAGCCAATCCGTTTTCTTCATCTAAATAATATTCTCCTCAAAGAAGGCACTATAGACAATTTCATTTTTTGAATATAGCAAATCTATGCAAACTCAATCAAAGGATCAAATCTATCATGTCGTTAAATGCTTAAATGGTTAATGAGTATAATTCAGTGAAGTTTTTTCTGAAGTGACTCTCATGAATACTTTTCCTTCTGATACAGTACTGCCACCTCTTGCTCTGGGAAACTAGTGTTTGACCTTTTTTTTTTTTTTAATAATTAAGCAAACTCTAGAATAGCAGAACAAGAAATCCTGCCTTACATTACATCCAGTACTTTGTGCTGTATATGTTAACAGGTGATATAAGCTTTATGAACAGTTTAATTGTGCTGACAGCTTGGAAAAGAACTGGTCCTTTGCAGTTGAGCAGTGTGTTTTGGTAAAACCAAGCATGCTTAACTTGACCATGCCGTACTGAGAATTTCCAGATATGAAGGGTAAGGAAGATTGCTTTGGAATAAAGAATGCAAAAGTATTCAATGGATATAACTTGAAAACAGAAAAATGTAATTACTTGCCTATATTACTAATTGAGATTATTTGCTCAGTTAAGGATAATGCGCTGTTCACTGTTTCACTTGCTATTTGTCTATATCCTTCACCCTATAATTTAAAGGAAGCATTACAACATCGAATTTTCACAGTCATTTTTGAAGCAAGAGTCTTATTGCTCAACATTTCCTGTCATTAGTATGGAAACTAGCTCTTGGCTCTAAGTATAGCACAAGCACAAGAGCCTTCCTGTTTTCTGTGCTATGCCTGTTGACCAGTGACAATATCCTCATTCCCGAGAACTGTGTAAAATACTCAATGTCTTAAGAGGGCGTAGCAAACATCTTATTGGAGCATATGTTCATAGTATATAAGAAGCTCTATATCCTGACAGCTCTGTATCCTGTATAGTAAAGCTATTCCATTATTCTTGCCGTTTATTTATACACACTTGCTATTGGGAGATTAAAGAAATATACTGAGGATGTATATGGGAAAATTGTACTCAACACAGATAACCATTTCTGAGGTACTGGGATACCGAGGTATAAAAAGGTAGGAAGGTAGGAAGGATGCATATACTTCTAAGAATGACTGACTGGTGAGTTATAGCTACAGTCAAATAATTCAGAATTGCTTCCCCTACCTGTGGGATACTGCTTTGCCAACTCGGATTCAGGACACTATAGGAAGAACTTTCCTAATAGATCACCAAGGCTTATTTGGCTCACATAACAAAACACACGGTATGGTGCTATTTTCAGTTATCATCATTCTTAAAAATATATATGATTTTTTAAAAATCACATTTGAATTTTGCATATTTTGGTTTGAATTTATGACCTTGCTGAGATGAATAGGCTATCACAATACAAAAAAAAAAGCATCTCCAAAAGCATCTCAAAAGAACTGAGGTTGCAGGGGTAGGCTAAACCTGGCCTTTCCTAAATTCTGCAGTGTTCAGCTACATTATCTGAAAGGTCTAATGTTTACACACAAGTTTTGAGACAGCTCCTGGGACCTTATATGTCAGCACTGGGAAATGAAACCTAAATATTCATTGCTGAAGAACTGCTTGAATTACCCGGCTGACTACATCATCAGTGAGGGGCTTTTTTTTTTTCCCATGGGGAAAAGTGAGACATAACGGGTCTCACGGAGTCTGTTTGGAGCTTGTCTTGTGTGAAGGAAGGATGACCAGAGTGCATGTGGGGATTTTTCCAGAGATAAAAAAAAAAAAAAAAAAAAGTAATGAAAAATAATGACTTGGATTAAATGCCACGTTAAAAAGTAGAAGAAGTTGTTAGGAAATCCAGGCTTTTCCACCCCCACGGGGAGACTGTCTGCTTTCATGGGTCCCATTCAGTCTGACTGTTGCGTGCTCAGAAGTTAACCTGGTAGGCTGCCAAAATTTTGCTCGTTATGCAAATACCAGGAAGGAAATTGGGATTTTCAGAGGGAGATGAGGATTTTCAAAAGAAAATGGCTATTCTTTCCTCTCAGACAAATCTGAGCATCACTCTGTGGGAAAAAAAATAAAAGCAGGCATACCTCTGAATATGGGTTTTCTAATCTACCAGATTCTAAAGCTTCTTTGTTCTTGGAGTGATAAGGTTTCTCGAACAAAGTTGACTGGCATCTGGTACACTAGTCTGTGTTAGGAAAACTAAATCATTAGTAGGTTATAATACAAGACGCTGTATTCAAAGGGAGCAAAGCTGGAATAACTGTGGACAGTTTGGCAGTATTGCCAACTGTTGTGATAAAATTTATGTGATATATGTTGTTTTTCTTAAAGCCTCATTGCTTGAACTCATCCTATTATGTGAGAATGTCAGCTTTTGTTTAAAAACAAGTACATGTCTTGTCCTTGTGGCTAAAGAGATTAAGTGAAAAATATGACATTCAAAAGGTCAACAGCAAAAAAAAAAAGAGAGAGAGAAGGCGAATTAAAGGCAAACATTTTGTATTCATTGAAACCCCATGATCATGAGGAAAGAGGCTGACTCACTATTTTTCAGTGGAGTTGACCATCCTGTTCTGACAGAATGCATTATATGTATTCAAATATGGTGCAAAGGATAGAAAGTTCAGACACTTGGGCTTTTGCTGGAAAGCACTAGTACTGGTCAGAAAATTGTCTTTAATTTCTTTCCCTGTCACCAAAACTAGGGAAACAGACTATAAGAGCTTGTTATTTTTCTTCTTTTATCCAGCTCTACTGACATTTGATTGACATGATTTAGCTTGCCCTTCTAGAACAGGTTAAGATGATTTTTTAAGAACTTGTGGCTGAAATTCATTCCTATACCAATGGCAAACAAAAAGGCTTGTGAATGGCTTGCATACAAGCTTGTGCAGGTGATATCCTAATGAAAATGTTCCAAAGGAAAGGAACGGTAAAAGCTTCCTGTACTTAATGCAGTTCAAAACATTCACAAGTGTGTTTCTTAGTCATATTTGAAGAGGCAGTTTTCAGGAAAGCACCGATCCAAAAATTTATGCTATGTACTGTAAGGTGAGGTCAGTGAGAGCTTTGCCATTCGTTTTGGAGAGAAGACAATTTAGGACCACTGTGCTTTCTCCACTTAAGCCAGAGGAGAAGCTTTCCTCATTGCAGTTAGGCAGCATGAAACAGGTGTTGTTTTTTCCTCTTCACACAATAGAAATAGCACACAGGAGCCAATTGGTTTAGAAGCTGGGTGCTCAGTAACCCACATCTGTTAAGACTACATAAATGCTTCTGATTTTTTTAAGCTTTAGCAGCTTCCAAAAAATCAAATGACAACACTTACCATAGATACCAGAAACTACTGAAAGGGCTATAGGATTGTACACTTACACCAATCTAAAAGATTCAAGATGTGGAAGAGGGGTTGAGGACAAACTGGTGTTCCTTTCATACCAGCTCTTATAATCCAACCATTATCCAGTTAAGAAACTGCAGTAAAATATGTACTTTATATATTGCCATTGGGCATCTGCCAGTTAACATGGACCGTCTGACTAATAGTTCTAAGAATCGCATGAAAGAAATTGGTAGAGGCCAAAATGTTGAAACTTTAATAATACCTTGGGATCAGAACTGCATCTGGACTAACACCATGTACTGTATGTTTTCAAAATTCATCACATTGGGGGCAAGATGGTAAAGCAAGTTTAGTGACCAAGTAAATATTAATTTTCTCCAGTGTACCAGACAAACTTGGGGACATTCCGCTCCCAACCTCAGGCAGCTTTTTCACTTTCCAGCAACGTCCTACTACAGCCATATGGCAGATTTTCAGAAGCAATCTGAGGTAGGCACCTGAACCCTCAGATGGGATTCCAAAAGCCTGTGTTAAGCTTGTCTACAATACGGCATCAGCTGCATTAGATATCTTAGAGCTGGGTCCAAAAATTACTAGGAGGCTGCCAGGAGGAATCAGCACTTTGAGCCACTGATGGCTGGCCAGTAAGAAATGCTGAAGAGAGAGCTGGAGAGGCACGTCAGGATCGAGTGGTCAAGACCTCAGTTTTGTGGTTTTCAATACACACCTGGGAAGAGGGAATCTCAAATTGCATTCCATGCTCCAAGGACTGCTCAAGCATTTTATTCAATGTCCTTTTCATTTAAAGTACATAGAGAGTTGTTCTAGACACTTTCAATTGCCAGACACCTCACTGACCTGTCACCTGAACCTTTTTTTTCTTGCAAAGTGAAAAAAGCTTCCAAAGGGAAGAGTAAAGAACATCTCATTCACTCTACCTCCTCCCTCGGCCTCACAGGAACAGACTAAATAGGTGGATGGTCAGGATGTGCTGCTGTATAAGGCAGAAGCAGTGACAGAGTGACCATGGTGCAAACGTTGTATGCTGATGCTGATATGGTTTTCAGGCAGTTCCAGTGTTGCAAAGGACATGGTTGCTGCTGTGATCCCCCGCTCCTTGGAGCTACTGTGTTCTTTCCTGAAGTGACCATCCCTTTTCCATATTGGATAGGCAGATCTGATTTAGGGAAAGAGTGAAGGAGGGCAACTAGGAGAAAGGGAAGAAGGTCAGTGATGGCTTCATATCTTCCCTCTGTTTCTTCCAGCACTCTGTAGAACTTGGCTGTCACTCAGCCTCCTTCATTTAGCATGACTTATGTATGACTCCTTTACCTGCCTGGTCTCCATTCTCTATGAACTTTCCCCTACCTGCTCTCCTATCTCTTTACAAACACAGTTTGTAAGAGAAAACAATCCACAATCACAGTTGCAGGGTGGACAGTACTAAAGTCCGTTTTAAATGCCCTTTCCAGGGAGATCAACCACTTGTCTGCTCTTCAGATCAGGAACCAACTAGGAGGATAACAGGTTCAGCTGTGCTTGGGGTCCATGAGCATTTTCTTTGGAAATGTGTTAGCAGTGACCGATTATAAGGAAACCCCACAACAGCTTTTTCAAACTATCATGCCCTCTCAAAGGGGAAGCAAAACGATACCCAGAAGTTACACTGTCCTGCTCTCCCCAGCAGCCTCTCAGCTGGCAGTTAGGGGAAAATTCCATAACTTTCCTACATTACAATGAATTGCTCAGTTTCAGTTTTTGCTTCTAGTAACTTTCACTTGCCGATTCTTGAGCTGAAATGTGTGGAATGCAGAAGCTGAAGGGGAATGCTCAAGCTCAAAGGAGGAACTGTTTTCCTTGGATTTATAATATTTATAGGAAATTAAAGTTTCCTACTGAAGCAGTGACAAGATGTCAGTAAATATAAGGCCTAGGCTACATGACAACAGCCTTGAAACCAAATATTTTCTGTATAAGCAAAACAACAATGGCATAAATTATAAAGATTTCCTCTGAATAAGTGTACATTCCTTACTATTTTTAATAAATGATCTCCTGTATTTCGTTACAGAAAATTTAAGCCTACATTAGAGTTGCCGCAAATCTGACTTAGGAGCCTTGGTGCAATTTTTCCAGTATGCCACATCTTCAGTATCAGCATTTTTCAGCGTATCAGTGATTTGACAAGGACAGATAAAAATTCAACTGCCTTTTTTTATTCTGGCAGAGAAATGCAGTCCCCTCACCAGTGGAATATAGATTCAAAAGGGTATTTTTCTTAGGATCCAGGGGGAAGAGATACTTTATAATCTGCCTTGCTGAAGCCTTATAGGTGAACTGCCTAGTTTGGCACAATTGGCAGTCATCACTGAGGCTAAGCCAAGACTGGAATAGTAAAGCTCTTGCGTAGGAAGTGCACTGGCAGATGATGTGTGGAGAAACTAGGATAATAGGAGGCTATGTTATACCCAGCTTTAACTAATATGCTGTCTTTTGCTACAAGGTTCAAGCTGTACTTATTTTCTAAAAATCACTTTATTTAAACAGGAGTACAGCACTTAAATCAACAGAAAGTTTCAATACATAAGGCTGGCCAAGAAGTATTTTTGATTTAATATCTTTGAAAAAAAGAAATTAAATAAGGAAACATTTTTAGATATGCTTACTGGGCTTTAAATATTTTACCTGAAGCAAACAGTATGGATTATTCATTAAACAAATTGCAAATGTTTTTGCTTGCCTAGCTAAATATTAAGGTTCTCATGTAGTTTTTACCTGGTCCTCATATATGCATACTTGCATTTATCCTTGACTACAGAAAAGGCAAAGCTTCTATTTCTTCTTAAAAACCATGCATATCCCCATACAGAACCTTCCAGAACATTTAGTAAATGTGTATTGTACGATTAAGCTGAATAATTAGCACCTGAATCAGATTCGTCTATGCCTTTGCACCAAAAAGCTCTATTACATTCTTGGAGTTTCAGTATTTGTTCTCATACATCTGAACTAGCTACAGCTCTTTGTGTTGAATTCCAGCAGGCTGTGTCAGGTGGAGGGGAATGTGCCTGCCTCTCCAGGGGGACAGGATGGTGAGGAGGAGAAGTCAAACTGGAGTTAGGAGATGGGGGAGCCATGAGTGCAGCAGAGGCTTCTGCTTGTATCAACGAGCTTGAGCTAAAATTTCATTTAGGCTTAGACCTTTTTCACAACCAAGGGAATATCTATGTGCTCAGAGTGCAAATCATTGTGCTTTTAAGCATTTGTGTATTTATGGTTGGCCTGGGTAAAACCACATGTGGATGCGAGTGAGGCATCTTCTAGTCACTTTCCCTGTGGCAGGCACTTCCTGAGGGTCCTCTTTGCCATGGTCTATTCCAGCTCTCCTTTTAGGCCTCAGCTTAGTGGAGTTCGAGGGAGAAAAGAGCAAAGTTTTGCCAGCGGTGCACAAAGAACAACAGATGGCAATAAGTAACCTCCCCAGTTAACCTGGACCCCAGCAGAGCGGGAGACTGCTGTGCCAACATAGGTGGTTCTTGACAGTGCCCTTAGGGATGCCCTTCACCAGCTCCCACAGCTCTTCCCTTGGCTCCCTATTTCCTGAGGCAATATGTTCTGAAGATGTGTAAGCAGGTTCAAGGTGGGCAGACAAAGGAAAAGTCCTGAGGGACACGGTATGAGATCTTAGCATTTTCACTGAACTGTGGCGACTTCGAGTTTTCACTACTAACTCTGCACCAACACACATTGCTGATAGCCTGATTTTTTTCTCAGTCTTCAGAGACTCCCTAAAGCTGACCCATTAACATAACTGTGTTTTTGCCCTCTTCTTTCTCTACCTTCAGAACTAGTTGACTATTATAGCCAAGCTGTCTTAACATTCAGGGTGTATAGGAAGGGACAAGATGGCTCCATTTTATGGTAAGATTAAATTCCATTTTCTTCTCTACATTCTGTTCTGAAACATAAGAATTCAAGTGCTTTTGGGGAGCATAAAGAGTTGAAGTAAGTTCTAGCATTTTATATCCACTGAAGATTTGCTCTATAAATTTGCAAGATTTGCTACAGCTATGCCAATTTCTGCAACTTGAACATCTGATTTTGAGAAAACACCACGGAATGATGGGGGGAAAAGAGGAAAGGAAGTGAAAGGCTTTTTATCTTCTTTTAAATGAAACCTCGTTATTTAAAGGAGCAACATCCCCAGCTGACTTTATATCCTTCTGAACTCTGTCATGCTCCCAGACAAAGAAAAAGAAAATGGTTCAGAGGGAGGTGAGGATGTCAGAGCTGCAGTCTGAGTGCTGCTGAGCGCAGGAGCATCAGCTCACGCAGCTCTGACAACTAGAAGCGGGCAGCTCAGATTCCAATACCTGCTATCAGCCACTGTGGTGCTCTTTGCAGCAGCTTTTGGGCTGTAGCTCTCATTAGAAAGCAACAGCAGCAACAGGATTTGCACAAGCTTTTCCTTTGGAGCTTATAGAGTGGATTTTTCCCTTCCCAAATAATAATTATTGGTGACTGACATTTTGCACTTTTAAAAAAATGGGAGGTATTAGTATTGCAACAACTGTGCAGTGTCACTTGCAAGAAAAGGCTTGAGCTCCGCGTGGGTAGAGCAGCACTGCTGGTGTCTGAGCACATCGTATCTGATGAACCACATTAACTCTGAGCCAAATTCTGTGCTCAACAGTTCCACTGGCCCTTACCAAGCCAGAAGTTCCACTGATGGAAATGCTGTGACTGTGCAATTTAGTGAAGGAACCGAGTTATCATATGGGTGGAAGTTAGAGGCCACATTTGTCATGGTTTCTGTATGGTATGTGGTTGTTGTTCATTTCTGGTCAATTTATAGTGTGTTTGGGGTGGTCCACTTTAAGAACAAATTTATCATAATGCTTAAATCACTGCCCAGAGGTAACAGCCTGAGAAATTAGATTTTCAGATTTAGCACTTCTTTGACTTACTAAGCTAACCAAAGGCTTGTTGCAAAATTCCTCTCTTGTTCAGCAAGTTATTAGGAACTGAGAACCAAAAACTTCCTCTCTTGTTTCCTTGGTGCTGCTGAATATTTGCAAATGTCTTTCCTTTCCTGCTATGAAATTTTACTGAGAGACCTACAGCAAAAAGCCAGCGTTAGAGCAGCTGAAAACAAAATGAAAAACAAAACCAAATTTTTCTGAGATTTTAGAGATTTTTCCATAACTCTGACTGATACATTTTGCTCATACTGACTAGCTAATTATGGAAACTTTCCCTGTCTGATTAGTGATCTCTCCTCACCTTTACCTTGCTTCAATTTATACTTATCATCTCCTTAACTCCTTGTTCTATACCTTCTGTCTTTAATGTTCTTCTGCTTTTCATACTGTTTAAGTTTTCAGATTATCCACTTGCTTTTACTATTACAACCTTCCCTCGTACTTTATACCTGTACTGTGTATCCAGACCATAAACTCTGGTCTGGGACTTGGTTGCAACATAAATGATACAAACACGATAGAGGCAGATAGAGCCTACGGGCTCTCAAATAAGAAATGCAAAATTTTAAATGCTAAATCTGCCATTTGATAAACTTTTTTCTTTTTTTCTTGTGTATCCAGAAATAGTATGTTCAGTAAGTAAGTTCTGTGGAGCATCTACATTACACCTTTTTAACTTTTTGCAAAGCTCCTACTTGGAATTCAAACCTTTTAGCCTATTTGTTGATTTTAGAGAATATCTACTCATTCTCTTTTTGCCTTCCCTCAGAGACCTAGGAAACATTACAAACTCACATTTCAGGCCACAGCAAAGCTGCTTTGATTTCAGTGAGTCCAGCTTTCACATTTTCTGTCTACGGATTTCTCAAACAAGTGCTACAATTTAGGATATGTTGTCACTGACATAAACACTGTGCCAACAAGAGTTGCTGTCCTACTTTTGTTGTACACAGCTTTTTCCTTCTGTTAAAACCAACCACCTAAATTTTGAAAAATACTAGGGTGCATGAGCTTAAAAAAAAATTCATGCACAAGCCCATAAGACTGAATGCAAGGCTGTAGTTATGTTTCACAGTAAGGAATAACATCAGCTTGGCCCCCTTCTTTTAAAAGGCAGGAATATTTTAGCATTTGACTTAGGACAGACAGAATGCTCCTAAAGTCACCAGTTAAAACTGGTTGCAATTTTTCTTCGCCATTTTCTATCAGACAAGCCATTTTGATAATATTTTTGAAGGAATTTGCCAATATTTTGATGAAACTACATGTATACATTTAATACTTAATAATTTGGAAAATATTAATTTACTTTTTACAAGATATTTTATTTCAAAACATATTTTACTTTTATTTTAGTGTTGACATGGTGAAAACATTTCATGTGACAAGCCATTTGTGTCCAAGTAGTGAAATAAAGCTGGAAAAAAAAAAATCAGGTGTCATTCAGACATAGAATACTGATTTTCCCTCTTGGAAGGGTCTTTTTTTTTGTCAAAACAGCAACATAGAACTTCTAGTTGCAATACAGATAGAAAGCAAACAGTCCAATTTAGTAAAAAAAGCAAAGATCTTTTAATCAGCATTAAGTAGCATTTGTTCTAACAAACAAAAATACTATAAAATAAATTGAATAGATTCTTAAAATATGCTGCTTCACTTATTTATGCTGTATCTAGACCTGCTATATAGAAATAAAATATTATTGAAATGAAAATTACATTTTCATATGTAAAGCTGAAACATTCCAGATAGATAGATAACTGAAATGCTACTTTATAGGAAATGCTCGAATCAGAACTCAGTTTCCAGGTGTTGGTATTTCATGAAACAGAAAGTCCAATTTTGATCAATTCTATAAAACAGACACATGATTAATTCTGTAATAATTAACCCTTAGAGGAGGAGGGGAAGTTATTTTGAAAACTTTCCTAAAAGATGATGGTGCATAGTTAGCCTTGAAATTGCCAGCTGCACAAACAAGTTTTAATTGATATGCACCTTCAGACCTGAAGGTCTGATTAATTAATAGCTGAGTAACGATTAGCAGGAAATGTACTTTCGGGGGGTGGTCACATAGAAAATGTGACAGAAATAAAATGGGTCAAAGACAGCTCTAGAATTTGTTTTGAATTTTCCTCTTGGTTAGGGTATAACGAGTACTTCAAAGCTCTTCATTACAAAAGGATAACTAAATATGTTGCATTATACACCAATGTAGCTCAGTCTTCATCCTTTCTGAGTGATCAGAAATTTATTTTTTTTGCCCAATTCCTTAACTCTCACTTTTTGTTGCTGTAATTCCACAGATCTAAGTGCTGAAGTATCTGCTTTGTAACAAATAAAAAAAAAAAAAAAAAAAATTAGGCTTCCGGAGTACTTACAAGTGCAACCTTTGGCCATGATACTGCACTTAAAAAAAAACTCTGAATATTGGCCTACATGCACAGAAGACAGCCAAGCCACTGTACTTTAAAGCATAAACTAACATTCAATTCTCCTGTGTGCTGGTCCACTCTTGATTGACCATGTCTCCTTTTATTTCTGAATTTCAGGCAAAATTTAATCATTATGCCTCTTCCAGGTCTCTTATAAGGCTCCATCACCATAACCTGATCCTCTGCTCAATCCCATGTTATTTTAGTTAACCAAAACACTGCATTCCTTTACAGCCTTGGTTCAGATGAAGTCTACCTTTAGGAGGTCTACTGATTTGGGAACCAAGAGCAATTGCTTTTAGTGGAGATCAAGTCCACTGAACCATTGTCAAACATGTAATTCAAATGCTCTGTGGACATCAAAATCTCTTTCCTACCTTACTGGTATGTCCACAGGTTTATGTATTGTAACAGCCTTTTGTTTCCACGCGCTCTGTTTTGCGTGCTAGTGAAAAGTTGGCCTATATTAATATCATCATCTTTTCTTTCCTTATCTCTGAATTGATTTGTTTTCATAGCCTTGAATTGTTTTGCATTATTATAAGGACTGTGATTACTTTGATTTCCCAGGAGATTTTTAGGCTATGCTTATCACAACAATCAGAAAAACCTCATCCCATCCTTTTGTCTTTATCTAGGCTGTAGTTCCTTTCTCCTGAGACACCATCCAGCTTTACTTACCTTTTATTTCTGGCAACGCCCTTCCACTTCTCAGCTCGCACATGTAACTGAGCTGGTGACCTACTTCAGGCTTCCCAGGGTTTCTTTTTCCTTTTCTTTTTCTCTTTCCTTTTCTTTTTGCCTTTTGTGTCTTGTCAAAGTAAAGTTTCATTGCAGAAGGTATAACTGGCTTCTATTTTTTCCTACACCTATTTATTGTCCTTGGGGCCACATGCCTTCATGCTTTATTATTGTTCAGCCAATTTTCATGTAACTCATCTGTCATTTTATTTGCTTTGTCTTTCCCAAGGTTCATTCCCTTTGGGCTAAGCTTCCTGCTAGGGCAGCAAGTATATGCTCTGCCCAATTCCTTTTTCCTCACATCTTTTAAAAATCAAAACTGCTGACAATTTTGTATTTATGATAACCCTTGAGTCTGCAGGTGGTACAGGATATTATTCAATTACTGAACTCATAAAAAATGATGTTTTTTTCAAAAGATTGAAAAGCTCAATTTTTCTTCATTGCTCAATAAATGCTACCCTCCCAGAAATATCCAGTCTACATATCTTAACCAACTTCTGTGCAAGAGTTTCTTGGATGTAATCACTCAACAACAGCACACAAGAAAGCTATACGTAACTATAACGTATTTTTTACCCTTTAGGTACCTTGCTCATGAATGCCTAATGTAGTCTACAATCACAAAAAGCAAAAAGCTCAAACAAAGTGTTTTCCGGAACAAAGTGGCTTCTGCGCTGACCTGAGAAGTTCTGACAATTTATATCCCTCTTAGATAAGCATATACATTTGTGCCATTTTTCAAGGTTTTACAATATTTCTATTCTGCACTGGAATGAAAATAACATATTTTGAACACTTTGTTGACAATCAAATTGTCAAATGTTTGGAATGAAAGTTATACTTTGTAATTCAGAATCCATGAAAGATGCATGGGAGGATTAAAAGAATACAGGGAGAACCTATTTTGTACAAAAACATATTTTTAAATGTATTGTGATATCTTTTGCATTTGGTTACATTTCATTCTGTCTGAAGTAATATATCAAGATTTAATATTAGGATGTGATTTTTATTACTATGTTAATCTTCAAAAGATTGTTATCAGTTGTTATTATGCAATTATAACTTTACCAGGAAGAAAAAAAATTACAGTGTGTTAAAGAATTTGTAATTTCTGATGAAAATTGCTCGGATTTATAGTTTTCAGTTGCGCATAGATCCCTGAGCATTACAGAATACTCAGAATTCATGGATCTGTGAATTAAGCAAATGTGCAGTTCATGTGCAATATACAACCAACTGTGTAAAAACTCTGATATTTCCAAAGGAGTCTTAGGTCTACTGGAAATCTTTCAGGGTCAGCACATCAAAACAAGATGAAAACTATTGGCTTGTATTCCAGAGAGAATGCTTCCTGAAACTTCACTAAGACGCTGTCATCCAAAATACTGATCCTGTTTTTTTAAGTCCCTGACTTTAATTTTCTATCTGCTATCAAACTGAAGTACAAATAAAGTCATTTTAATATCTACCTTTCGGAGTTTTAGGTATGTCCAAAGTCATTAACTTGCAAAATTCTGAAAGCTATGATCCGAATTGAAGGCAATCACTATATTACAAGTGGAACTGCTTTTAAAAAAAGAGTGGATTTGGGGGAACTACTGTGTTGTCCACAGAAAATAGATCAGCTTGTCCTAATACAGAAGAGATATGACTTGCCATTACCATGTTGTTTTCAAGATGTTGTTCATTATTTTAAAAGGAAGGTGTTTCAATTTATCTGATTTTAAAAGTATCTGACATCAAATATAACTGTTTATTTAACCTAAACGAATGTTTCCAGCCTTTTTTTTTTTTTATGTTTCTAAAAAGAGGGTAATCTACTGCAATAGTATGCAAGATGATATAGGGTCATATTTTATTATTAGCAGAAATTCACATTGCTTGCTACACATTCTTTGTTAATATCTATTTTTACTCTAGGATTTCATCTTAAAAAGTTTGGCTTCATATATTCTCTGGTATTATTTTAGTAAGGTAAATTTTATATGTGTACTTCTGTACTGTCCCAGAATGGTTGAGGTTGGAAGGGACCTCTGGAGATCATTTAGACCAAATAAAACTGTTTTACTTCCAAATGGGAAAGAGTTTCTGCTATGTCAGAATAATTCTGATGGAAGACACAAACTTCACAGGATTCACCCTCTAGTTAGTATTCTGCAAGGCAGAGGCCTGGTGTCCTTTTTAATCTCTGCTGAAGTCAAGACCAAAATGTATTTATAATACTTTAAGAGAAAAATCTAAAATAGATGAGGAATATCAATATTAAACTATATATTTGTGTGGGAAAGTTATAAAAGCTTTTGTAATATCAGCACTACATTTTTTTTTTTTCCAGTGAAAACCTAGGGTATTAGGAGTAATATCGTAAGAATTGTTAGCTCTCTGTAGAAAGAATTATTTCTCATATTTTTCTATGCCTTTTAAAGGTAAAAAGAAATGAACAACCAGCCTGTGCTTCATTGTTATAATTACTAGTGTGAAGCTCAGAAAACTAGGAAATGTATTCCATTTTTATCATATTTAGTAGCAGTAGTATCATGTAATGTTTGTCTAGTGTTTCTAAGTCATTAGGAATATATTTCCCATAAAAATTACATATAATCCTTGTTGTAGCTTAAGATATACTCAATCATTCAAGTTACTCTCAAAGGATTAAATCTAGGGAATTCAGACTTAAATATACATGAAGTCCCAGTATACTGATACCTGGAAACCTTATTCTGCCCTGGGGTAACATAAAATAGAATGGCTTCTAATTTTTTTTAAAAGATTATACTTTTTCCTCCTCTCTTTATTCCTAAAATGAGAATTTTCTTTCTGTAGAACCTTACTTTCATAAATAGTCTCCCTATAAAAGTAACTTCTGCAAGCTTTACCTACAGTTAAGTACTCAGTATTTCATTTAATGTACCTTGCACTGGAAGTTTGAAGAACCCGTCACTGAGATTAGCCAAGGACAAAAAAGTACATCTCCTGTAGGGCAGTAAATTGCTTAGAGATACCAGTTAAGAAGTTTGTGGCTTCAGATTTTTGGGGTTTTCTGTTTTGTTTTGTTTTGTTTTTTGATAGCCAGGAACAATAGTCAGTATTTTGGAGAAATATGTCAATGTCATATCAAACCAAAGAACCAACATGAAGAACTTTGTTCTCTTTCTAACCACCAAGCCCTGCTGCTATGCAGACCATATTAGTGTCTGTAAGCAGTCATTTGATTTATGCTCACTCCGTATGTCTTACGGCTTTCCTGGAGGGAAAAGGGCATAATGTCTACCTGGATAGGAATGTGAGACAGGGCCAGCATGTGAAATGTGAGCAAATTATTATTGCACCAAGAACTTGAACTAGTTTTCACTTACCTGCGGCATCAAAAATGAGCTACATGCTTGTTTCAGTTCCAAGGCTTTGCACAATTGTGCCTTTTGTTTACCGTTCTTCTCCCTTTCTCCTCAATGTGCCAACACCTTTCCTACCTGAGGCAGAAGCCTTTTCTTTATGTGTTTCTTTTTCACCTTTTGCACATACTCCAAACTTTGTATCTTGTTCCATGCTCCAAACTGGGGAAAAAAAAAAAAAAAAAAAAAAAAAAGAAGAAGAAAAAAAAAGAAAAGCAGCTCAAATAATCTTCCATCAGCCCCTTCCTCCTACTCGCCTGAAAGCTCCCCAAGGCCCACCTGCTCCGTGGGGCATTCCAGCTTTCAAGGCCCACACCCTGGCTCTGCTCAGCATCACTGGCATTGCACTGACTTGCAGGCTCAGCAATTCATGGCAGCAATTCTGTTATCTGTTTGGCAAAGATGCCCAGAGCTCATCCTCTTTATGATGGCAAACCAGTAAGTTATTAATGTAAGAAAAATGAGAGTGAAAATAACTCCTTTGATGGGCTTTGATGTTTTCTGGGACAGCAGGAGAATGTCACACGTTTTGAATGCCACTTGGCTGCAGGTAAAGAATGTTACAGCTTGTAGGAGTGCCAGTTCAAGCCCTTTAACCTCTTTAACTTGCCTTGGCATAAAAGTGCATAGTCGAAGTTGTATATTTTCCTTGCAAAACAGAGATTTTAGTTCGGTCTGCAGGCCTGAATCTGGAGATGCTATTAAACGGGTACCTGAGGTTTTGACAGTGGAAAGAAAAAAAATCAAAACAGGCCATCTAACTTCAGTCTCAGTTTTCACAGTAATCTAACTCTTCTGTAGTGTTTTGTGACATGTTTTGTAGGGCAAAGGCCACAAAGGTTTTCTAAGCAGACTTTCAAAGCTAAACAAATTAGCAGTGGCTGGTAAGGAAGGCAAGGCATAACCCAGTAGATGATATGTGGATCTGTGCATCTAAGCACCCATATTAGAAAGGACAGTTTGGGGTTTTTTTGTTTGCTTGAAAATATCTCACTATTATTTGCAGTGGTATATTTACATGGCATTTGCAGAGGTAACAACTACACTGGGCTGATATTTGATTTCTGCTTTTATACAGAGTGAGGTGTTATGCTTGCTTAAAGTATTAGTATCCGTCTTATGCTGTGAAGTTTGAAGGGAAATACCCTTTCAATTAACTCACTGGAAGATACCTGTGAATGGATGGCAATGCAGAAGACGCTCCCAATGTCTGAATGTTTGAAGTGACAGGAAAGTATATAGAAGATTGTTCTATAAATTTACTTTTTCTTTTTTTTCCCCCCTTGTAGGTTATATTACCCCAAAATCCAAGTGCTCATAGACTCAGTTATAAAGTTCAAGGCTAAGCAAGTTCCAAGTTTGGCCAGAGCCAGAGAATATAAATTTACTGTACTATACAAAAAATGTTATTTTCAGTGTAATGATGTAAGTATGGGTTTTTATATATATATTTAATTTGATATTTTAAATGCACATTTTGAAGAAAATATAATAGGCCACAGACTAATTTTACCAAAGACTCAAAATTCCCTTAGCTTCATGTTTTAATTTCATTTTTGAATTGAATTAACCACAAATGACATGTTAGGAGTCAGAGAGTCTTCAGAGTAATTTATTATATAAACCACAAAAAAAAAAAAGTGCTATGCTATGCTACTATAGTAATAGCTGGCCCACTATACATAAACTGTCAACTACATATGCATGTATCAACTGAAAATAGGATAAAGCATAATTGCTATAGGTCAACTTGGTATCATTATCAGGTCTTTCTTTGGAGGACTAAGGTGCTTTGTTACATAGAAAAAAAAATCAGGAATTAGGATCCACAAACTCAGCCTCCGATAAACTTAATCAAAGCGAGCAGTTTCTTAGCCTGGCAAGCTTTATGCCTGTCCCAGATAATGATTTCCCACATCCCAAGATGCCCTAGAGTGAGAGCACTGTGGCTACCTCCACATAGCTGTCCTTTTTTTTGACCTATCTGGCCAAGACAAGTGCTATTTTTTTTCACACAAGTCAAAATTATTAAAAGGTTTTAGGAGTGCCTTAGTCAGTTGGTAGGACCCCTGGGAAGCTGGGGAGGAATGTGTCAGAACAACTCTCTCCTGGTCTACCTGGAAGGCTTGGGTACTCTCCCTCTGCCATGTGTCCGCTCTGCTCTTGCAATGTCCTCAGGGCTCCCTCCTGCCCAAACCCTTTGCAGCTGTCACCTGTACTTAAGAGTCCTGTGCTTAAGTGCAGGGAAAAGGAGGGAGGCGGGATGCTGTAGGAAGGGAGACTGCTGAGGAAGGAGCCTCCTGCCAGGAAGCAGGAGCAGTAGGATCTGAATATTTTATTTGATCTGGTGCAAAACAGCCCCTAAAGTCTTTGGGCATAAGCTATGTGAATATCACTGTTTTTCACAGGTTACAAACTTTTTAGGCTTTCTTTCACTTAGGTGGTTTTTTATTGGCTTGTTCTATTATATATCAGGAATACTGACACATACCAGTATTGCCATAAACTTTGAAGTTTCAAGTGCCTCTTTGTTAAGAAGAAATGGAAACCCTTTTCTTTGTTTTCTCCAGTACTACTAATTTTGTTTAATCCTGAAAAACTTATCATTTATACACTAGGTGAGTGCCATTGGTAGAAGTCTAGCTAGCAAATGCTGCAGATCCTTCAGTTGACAGCACAGTATCTTCAAGATCTCTCTGCTAGTTACAATCAGCATGTGAAGACATGCTTATGTGCGTTGGTTTGTGCATTTCTGCTGTGAATGTGAACTCACAATCATTCTTTTTAAAAATGTCAGACCTTTCAAACTATTTTTTTTTCTTTTCGGCTTGCAACATGAAGACATCTGTGTTGTGTTCAGTTTCCTTTCCAAGGATTTCCAGATTTCCAAAGATGAACTGGCAATGAAACTGTGACTCCATGATCTTTAATACTAGATCTGTGTACGTCTGCTTTCAGTGGCAGTGCAAGTTTGACCCAGATTGCATTTGAACCTCACCAAGGAAGTCATGCCTGATATACCAGTGTACTAAGTTCACCTGAGTTATTTTGTGTTTGTTATTTATGTTTATGAACAGGTTAACCTATGTGCAGATGTTAACCTTGTTGTCTTATTGGCATTTGGGGTGATTGCCGTGGAAGATGGCTTTCTGATTTTTAAAGGTTAGTGGGAACTACCACTATGGCGAATAAGGTTTAACGAATAAGGATTATCAGGAGAGGGAGGTAGCTGACTGGAGATGGTAGGATGTGTACACACTCTTCTTGGGATGGAGAGCTGGTCAAATGCAGATGACTGTCCTGCTTCGCAGACTAATATCCCAGTGTATGTTGCCAAATTGATTCATCCCATTGCCAGTCAGTGAAATTTCCCCTCCAAACCAAGAGGATCCCAGCCAAGCATGACCTTTACTGCACATCATGTCTGTGGATGCAGGGATCTGTTATCCTCAGAAACATAAAGGAGGTGCTATTTCCTTACCTCATGCTCTGTTTTTTAATCCCTAATGCTACAGCTGATCTGTGCTTACCTGTTACCTGGAAGTTGCCATGGAAATGGTCAAAGATCCTAGCATTTTCATTCACATTCCTTTGGAGTGACAATACCGGATACATTGTCTGTGCGAGCATTTGCATTCTCAAAATGGTCATCATCTGGTTAAAGTAGGAGTTTGTGAGATACATCAGATCCCAGCATATAGATGAATATACTCTTGATATCATGAGATTGGTCAGAGGTGTCAGATTTTCAGGATGAGTTTGAAAAACACGAATTGACAAATTGGCACCAGTTTCCTGCAATTCAAGAATCCCTGATTCCCAGAAAATTAATTCTCCCACACCCAGTTTCTGACATTGGCCTGCTCACATAACTGTTGTCCTCATGCTTTCTGCTTTCTCTGGAGGGCTGTATAGTCTTTTCAGAAAAGTGAAGTCCCAGATGCTATGCAGGAATCCACATGTTTTTTGTAAATCTCCTGAATTTTGTAAATTCAGGCTACAGCCAGACTCCCACAGAGGTGAGGCCGTTACTGTTGTTCATCTGGGCTGACCTCATATTCTTACCCTTTTCCTTGTCCTCAGTAATGAGTGTGCAGTAAAAGCGATTTGTCCTTAATTTTCACTGAGGATCCTTGTATATGCATCAAAAGCGCAATGCTTTCTCCAGAATCTGACCAGGACCAATGTCTCCACGCAGAGCAGTTGAGATCATGAGCAACATGAAGAATATGGCACCACAGGAATCATTTTAGGCCTGGCTTTGGCTCTTCAGCAATGCAGTTTAATATGGATGAGTCAAGTCAAGTTGCTAGATTATGGGATTATCTGCATATAGGGAAAGAAAGGTCCCAGATCAATAAGTGATCATATGAAAGAAAAAAAAATATTGGCCCAAGGCTGAACATCAGGAAAGGCTGTGAAATCCCTGGATAGTGACCTCACAGCAGTAAGAGGAGCCTAGAAAGAGGCTAGACCATATTGAAAATCTCAAGAATGTCTACTCATAGAGCAATGCTAAGCCATGCCCACTCAGCAATAAACCTCTTTGGCCTCAGAGTAGCAGCCTCAAAAGTTTTGAGTAACTTGAACAAGGAGAATGACTTTATATTGAATTTTATGTTAGCATTACATGCAACAATACCACACTAAGATCTCTAGAAAATAATTCATCATTTGTTGACCTAAGTTCCCATATTTAACAGCATCAAACAGGGTCATTATTTGCTAAAATCACTGCACTTTCCTTGTAGCTACCCTAGGAGATGCTTTCAACCAATACTCCCTCAAAAGGAGCATTAAGTAAGATATTCTATAGAATAGCCCAGGAATCTACCTCTAGAAAAATGATTTCTTTGTACAGACAGATTGGTCCTCCATCACTGAAGTAAAAGTGGAGGGTTGACATCAAGGCTTCAGTAGTTAAAGCTTGAAAATATGGGGGAACTGTCAGATAAACCAGGCCAGCCTCTTTGTTTACCTAGACTTGATGATAAGGGCTTGTCACTGTTGGTTTCCAATGTGCTTAGCTTAGGTGTTCAAACCAACCAGGGAGAATCACGTCCTGAGAAGATCATAATCCAGTGTCTTGTTAAACTAAAATTCCTGCTATAAATGTTGGATTCACTTTGTTTTAGTTGAGAGCTGATACCAGTGCAGCTGAGGCATAGGAAGGCAACATATTAATGTTAGTAGCTTGCCAATGGCTTTCCTTGTTAGACCAGTCAAGAATGTCTACCATGATAACGATGATCAGAGAATGAATTCCAAGCTCTGCTTTAGGATGGCTTTTCTACTGAACCTAATTTCACCCTGTGCATGGCTGAAGAGTCTGGGCTAAGCAGAGAGAAAGGTGGCTTTAAGCAACTTAAGTCCATTCCTCTGATCCTTGGCCAGCTGGGGACTGTTTAGCCCTCTGTATAATTTAAAAAAGCCTAAGGCTTTGCTTTCTGCCCTGTGCTGACATGTCCTCCTCAGAGAAGGTGGGGAGAGCAGGTGGTAGGGAGTGGGCACAGCCATATTTGGATTCTTCCCTGTCTGGAACACCTCAGCTGCCCCTGCAGGGCAACTTTCTGCCTGTTTTTGTGCTGTTGAGGCAAATGTTGCAGTAAGTGTTGAGTCTGCTCTATATGGAGCAGTCAGTTAACTTCAGAGATCTATTTATTTATTTTATCATAAAACACTCTTGAAGGCTTCTGATCTAGATGGGTCATGAGTCAACAAATGCTTTATTCCAGTATCCTACCATGTTGCTGCCCTAGGCTTGTTTCTGATCTTAGGCACTTTAAGTGCAGTTTGATAGCTGGGCAGCTTTCAAAATCAGCAACTGAGACAAAAGGAGAAAACTAATGAAGGCACAGCACACACATTCAGCGTAATTGTCTGACATCTGTAGCAGTTAATTGCTGGAGATGAGAAGCAAATAAATCTCTCTTTTATGACTATACAGAGATCAGCAGCATTACAAAGCAGGGTCTGTTTCATGTAACGGCCAAGGAGCAGGCTCAAATTGATTTTCATTTGCATTGTAAATAATTTTGCAGTGCTTTACCATGGCCCTTGAAAGACAAGCAGTTGGGCTCAGCCCAAGATGCTTTCAACTTTTTCTCGAACTACGTAGGTTTAAAGTGCAAGGAGTGACTAACTCATCAAAAGGACTTCGCTTCAGTCTTTGACCTGAAACTCAACTCTGTTTGTTCAACCATAGTAACAAACAATGTTTATTTATAAAATAAATTTTGTTGAAGAAGTTTAGCAATGTCTTAGTAAGTCAAGCAGAAAAAGCTCGCAATGTGTTAACAGGCCCTTGCAAGAAGGGTAGAGCTCAGACTGCTGATCTTTCCTCTGTGATTTTTACAGTATTGATTGCATGCAGAACAGTGTTCATTTTCATTGGGTTGAATCTCATGTTAATGTTGCAAGTCTGTCATGTTACCAGTGTTGATACGGAGGACCCTCAGCCATTGAAATAAATGGGAGTCCCTTCATCTACGCGAGCAGCCTTGAGGTTCAGGTCCTAAACTGCAGGGAAATCAGGCACCATATGTCTCATCTATTATTCTCTCCCTCTAAATATAAACCATGCTATTGCTCAGGAGCTATGTAACGTGCTCACGCAAACTGGGCAACCTTCCAATCTGATGTCATCACATGGGACATCCTGCTTGCCACAGTGGGAGCCTTGCTGAGCCAGCTGGCCCTGCCAGTCCCCTGTATGTGTATCCTGCTGCAAACAGAAGCCAAATTTTGTTACCATCCTCAGGATCTCTTCTCATGTGTTTGCTTTCCCTTCTCTAAAGGAGAATATTCTCAGGGATTCTCGAGCATAGCGGAAACCACTGGAACTACTTGGAACAAAGAAGGCCTGTTAACTTCCCCCAGTCCAGATGTCAGGGCGAGTTCATTATAAACTCCCTTCCCCCATCATAGAAATTCCTCTCAGGAAAGGAGGCTGGAAGGGGGCCTGAGCAGTTCCTTCAAAGACTGTTCACAGATTGGCAGCCCCAAGTGTTCACTAATTATAAATGAAGTCTACAAAATCATGTAGTTACCAAAAATAACTCATCTGGGTATCTTTCTGTTTGTTTGTCATTTTGGGGGCATTGCAAGTGTCATGTTTATTGGTTAAGTAGTTCTTTTCCAAGAGTACCTAGTGCGAATTCCTTGCATGACAACTTGACTCTGGGAGCTGGGATGCTAGAGAACAAAACTATTCCAATTAGGATTATCATTTATTTGTGAAAATTGAAGACCATGGCCATAGCTAGTGCTCTATGCTAGCTCCCCTTTTTAGATAATCAACTCAAGCAGAAGTTTAATAAAAGATAGGAGCAGTCCACCATGTAACAACTTGTATTGATTTTGCTAATTGCAAGAACTGCAATAGAAAGCTAGCGATTGGACATTTGTTAATTTAATGCTTATATGTAGGACAGTAAGAGACGTAGTTAAATCAGTGCTAAATAGCTCACTTTTTACAGTAGCTAGTCTCCAACTCAATGAGAAACATACAAGATATGATTCAAAAAAGACATCTGTAGAAGTATCTCATGGGGATATTGTCTGACATGAGGTACAGTCTCATATATACAATATGCATATCTGGTTTTACATAAAATTACCATTAATTTACATAACACTACTTTTCAAAGTGGTGTTTCATTTTTTTTTTTTTTCTGTCCATATTCTTCAAATGCCTATCTTAAAACAAGACAATCAGCTATTCTTAGTTCCTCTTGAGTCTGATGACCATTAAATAGAGCTCAAAATTGAAATCCTTGATCCTACGTTTATCCTGTATTTATTATAGGTGTGTTTTACTCATTGGAACTTTGTTGTGCATTTTATTAACAGTGAAGGAGCAAGAGAACTGAAAGAATGAATTGCCTAGTGCTAGGTTAGGTAGTTTATAGTAGGAGGAATTTTCCTACCATAACCCTTCAAATCAGTAAGATCTATAATGTTCTTTCATTTGGGAAAATTCACTGAACAGAGGCTTTAGCAGCCTCTAGTGTTTCAAGTGTAGTGCTGTGATCTCCGTTTGCTCCACAGTCCACGGATGTGGCTGTAGCGAAACCCTTTAGGCAAACATAAGAGCCATCAGAAAAGGGATGAAAGTGAGAACGGAGTAGGAAAACTAGGGGGAAATGGCCTCACATTGTAGTTAGTTGTATAATTTATATTAAAATAAAGTAAAAAAAAAAAAAAAAGAAAGGAAGGAACTAGACCTGGTATTATACTTCTAAGTGCAAAATCAATTAAAATATAAATCAATAAAATCAATTAATTCTTCCAAACGCATGATGAAGGATGAGTATATTATGAAGGATGAGCATGGAAATATGCTAAAAAATAGATCATAAAAGCTCTCCTCATTGCCGCAAGGCAAAGGTGAAGACAGAGAAAACTAGAATCAGGTGTGATTCTAGTTTTTAATGTGATTTTAATGATAAAGTTAGTAAGGTAGGAGGAAAGAAAAAAAAATCATGTTATCAGGTCTTGAACATACTGCAAATAATGACTGAGCTCTCCACTTGGTCGTCTGCTGCATCATCAATATATAAGTCAATATAGGATATTGGCTTATTTTAACTGTGTATGCATCTCTAGTAGCAAAAGGGCTCAGTATCAAGGTATCTGAGAACACTCTTACACTCCTCTTATTTGTGCATTGCGGAGTGTTCCCTCTGAGACTGTTTTCTATTCCACAAGCACTAGTCCTTCACCATGTTGCCCTGTTGCCATCCCCTCTCATTTTCATAGGCACAATAAAGGGTAGAAATGTTTTTCATGCAGAGTACAAGTCAGTTTTCTAAGAGTTTTTCATTCTCACTTTGGAGCCTGCCAGCACTTTTCTTCTTTTTTCCTGCTCCTTTCCTGTCATGCTTTTTTTTCACACAGCCTACACATTAATCACTTTTCATTGTATGAAGAAGGTCTGACAGAGTACATGTGGGTCACTCAAGGTAAGCTCAGCCAGTCTTACCTGAACACTTTGACTTTAAGTGTCTTGACACCCTTCTAAATTAAAACAAGTATTCATTCTGTTACAGGCTGAAGAGTTATGGCTGACAATAATCACCATGCAGGATGTACACACCCATTCAATCAACCCCTCAGCTTGTTGACAAAAATACTAGGTATGGTAATTTACTGTTTAAATATTGTGAAATGATCTGGTGGTTTTAGCAGCTCCTAGTCATCAGGCCTTGTATCACACACATGAACAAAATGTCACAATTGCTTCTAACTGGCAACCTTGCTGACAATCTCAGCAAAAGCTATTGGTAACATGAGCAGAGAAACTTGGCTGTTCTCTTATCGCAAGGATGAAATATCTTGGTAGAAAAACATGGAAAGCTGTCAGTGCTGTTACTTGCGCTTCACCTATGCTTAAAAATTTTCAACTTCTAAAACTCTTAGGGAGTCTAGAATCAGTCAGAGAAGGTGAAGATAGAGGGGAAAGGGCTTGAGTGAGTTAATTGCATGTATAAATTCTATGTGTAAAGTTCATTCATATACTAGAATATTGCTTTTTAGCAGAACACAATACGCAATGTGAATGAAATTTTTAAGCTTGAATGCTAGGCTGGAATGGCCAATATATGCATTATACAGCTATATGATAATGAAGTCTTTAGCTGCTATGAGTACTGGACACTACTAGAAATTAAGCTGTTTACTTGACCACATCTGCAAATACCAGACAATGAGGGCAGCAAACCGGTTTTGGCAGATAACCACATCACTAGATTCAGGTGGTAATGCAAAGATCTGCTTCAAAGGCCATTAAGTTCTCCTTTGAATTGTGGAATAGGCCTCAGTTAGTCTTGGGGAGTTTAACCTGGTACACTTCTTCTGCCACCCTCAGCATTTAAATTTAACTAGCTTAAACTTGCTTGGGCTCGGTAAGATTCCTCAAGCCTTGCATCCACTCACTGATATACATCTTGCAACCAATAATACATTGCTTCTCAATTTGGCCATTGAGTCAAAAGTAGATGCTATCTGCTTCTCTTTCCTGCCTTCTGGGATACAGGAAAAAACTCTAGCAGAAAAACAACATAAAGGAGCAAATAAGTTAAACTAGGGGGTGACTCTCAGAAAACCAAAGCAGACAAACTTGTCTTTCTGGTAAGGTCAGCTTTTTTTTTTTTTTTTTTTTTTTTTTTAAAAGCATAATACCTTATAAAGTCTCCTCCAATTGAAAGTGTAAAGACAGGTGATCATTTTTGATTAGTTTAAAAAAAGTCTGGTGATGCTATCAATAAATGTTCATGGCCAACACGGAGATGCTCCCATTAGTTAAAGTTGATTGAAATAGTTTTCTTTCCTGCCAGACGGAAGAAAGGAGGGAGGGCGGGCAGCCGGAGAGGAGTGAAGGGAGTGCTGACTCAGGGCTATTTTCTCAAGCAGTAGAACATGCCTCTCTGAAGACATACTTAAACAAATAAATATGCTCCTGTCACATAGACGGTGCTTTGCTGACTGTTCCATTTGCATGTGGCTTACCCTAGAAGCACAGTAGTAATAAATGACAGCACAAAATCACAGAAAACCCAAAAGGAGCTGTCATTTCTTTTCAAAATGCACAGCAGCATGCCAAGTTATCTATTTACATAGATTGTCTATTATTTTATTACATTTTTACACACTCTGGAATAAAGAGGCGGCAGAGAGAACAGCACACATCATAATTCTACTTCTGAACAGTCAGTGGATCAAGTGTGTTATTTAGACTTGTCTTGACCTTAATAAATGCTATCTCTGAGAATGATGTGAAGTCATCTGGTCTCATCTCTCTCTGAAAGACTAAAATGTTGGTGAAGTGGTAACTTTGTGGTATCGTAACCATTTTCAGTGAAAAATATCTCTGCTTTTGTTTATTTCAACATTTATGCTTATTGCTAAAATTCAGGAACTTTTTGATTTAAAACAAATGGCTGTCATCTATGATGGATTATACCTTTTTCCTTTGTTCCTGTAAATGGAATAGTGCTGGCATAAAGTTAAAAGACAAAGTTCAAGTGGCAGGTTAAATTTACAAAACTAAAGTCTATTTCTTAAAAAGATAAAAGTAAAATGAGGGGAAAAAAAAAAAAAAAGATTAAAACAAGATTCAAGATGATTCATAAGAAGGCGAAAGTAACTGGGAGTTACCTGGCAACTGTTTTTCTTAATTTCAATTCAGGATAATAATAGGTTACAATAATGGAGTTACGGACAGTAGCTGCTTCTTCTCTTACATATGACACGGAATTCCACATACATGCAATGGGAAATTCTACTTAAAAATCAATGGCAGGACAGGACCCAAAGCTGTCTGTGGCAGTATACAGGAACATTGGTCTCTTTATATCTAGACTCAGATTCAGATTCTGAATGATAGTCCAGATTTTGCCAAAGCAAGTAAATGAAATATTATTACAGGTAAGCATGGTCAGTGCTATATGTAGTTCAGGAAGAATTTACAGTTCATCAAACCAAATGCTCTTTTTTTTTTTTTTTCTACTACTTGCACAACATAGATGTCATTGCTAATTGATATCATCAGATGAGCACTGTACTCTTGAAAAAGAAAATATATAGCTATCATTCATAATGCATGCAGTTGTTTCCTAAATAAGGACCCAATTGTAATCCTCCAGCTTGACTGAATAGTAACTAATCCCCAAACAGTCTTGTTAAAATGAGTGAGGTGATTTGGAGATAGGGAATTGTGATTAAGAACATGAATGTTATTAAGACTCAGTGCAATTAAGGACAACAGAGCATAAAACTCCCACTATCAGATGTCTTAAGATTGATTTTTTTTTTATTACCCACAAACATATGACAGAGTTGTATTATTTGCCTTTGCACTATCTGTATTTCCTGTTTTGAACTCTTCATCTATATAGCATTATTTCTTTTTACAGGAACAGTTAAACAAAATAGTATATGCATCACTGCTGCCTGGTTTCACTGCTGTTGAGGATATTTGAAACTTGACAGTCTGTGTGGATGTGTGTGTACATGTGAAAGACAGGGATGCCATGAAGATCTGGAAAATGTCCACATTATTTCAGTGAGACCTAAAAAAAAATGCTTAAAGATTTTAACTTCACAAAATAGGAATTAACAGATGTTAATTACTGTGTACACAAAGGGTCCTGATTCATTACTACTGTGTTATGTTCAGTGTATATGCTTCTCTATTAAATACTACAGTAAATGGTTCAGACTCAAAAGCTATAGCACATTTTTCTGAATCTAGACAATTTAGGAGAGTATGGAGGGCCTTGAAAGAAAAGTAAAAAATGAAATTTCCTAATATCCAGACCCACACAAATGAGCCTGTGTAACAAAACCCACACAAATGGCCTTGTGTGGCAAAAGGACCTTCAAGATCTATGAGTAATCTCCTTAATAAAAGAAGCACAACATAACAGGAGGGGAGATAAGATAGAATCTTCTACTACAGATGAAACTGTTATGAATCAGCATATACAATGCTGATTCACAGGCATATAAAACAAAGAGCATTTAAGTTGTAAATTATGGTGCAAAATGAGCGGCACATCCTGTCCTTCTGACCTACAGTTATGTTTCTCACCATAGCTGTCACCAGCAAGTTTGCCATTATAAGTAAACATTCTATTTATTCTTATTACCATTAAAATAATACTAACAACAACTTGTTGGTCTGAAACCTAAAATATTCGGTTGAGGAAAGGGAATGTAATGCTTTAAGATCCTTTCTGCTCTCTTAGCGATATTGCACAGCACGTTCCTCACAGCACATGAAAGGGAAAGAAGTAACCACCATGATGACAGTTAACGTCCAATCCTACACAAATAAAAGAACCAAAAAGATAAGATGCCGTACAACTGAACTACAGTCTACAGTGAGTTCAAAGAAATCTCTGTAAGGGAAAAGTTAACACACAGCTTAAACCCAGTGCAGAGAAAAATATGGCAATTTCACATGCCTAAAATTCAAGAACTCACAACACGATGAGCTGGGTTTGAAACTTGTCTTGTTAAAAACTCTCCAGATATTTAATTTTAACATTTGCCTTGTGATTTTGAGCATTTGTTGTTTAACAAGTGCATATTTTAATTCCTTATTCCTAGAGAATTTGTACCTTATTAAAACAGGTTATTAACCTTATTAAAACAACCTTATTAAAAAAATCATGAGATCATATAACACACAGATTTGGCATATGGAAATTCTGAAAAACATCAAACAAGATCACAAATGTTGAAGGTGATGAACTAATTTCTCTATAAATGAGCTTACAAGAGTAATTTCCTGCTGGACTTAATTTTGCTAAATAACAAGCTAAGTAACATCTTGTAAAAGACGTGGTTGCAGAAGATATATTTGGAATAAAAGGGCTGAATCCCCAGTTTGCTTTGCATTCCATGACAGACAAAAATACATTTTCAGCTTTACAGGAACAAATTTGGAGAAACTGAATAAAAGTTGGCGAGGTAGTTTAGACAGAGCAGCTTAGGATTTGAATATAAATGGAACTGCACAAAGTCTAAGTGCCAGTGCCACCCAGATCTTGTCTTCCAAGCAAGGAGAAAAAAATCAATGGGAATGGACTGCAGACTACTGAAATGAAAGAGTTCATCACACAGGATGTTTAAAGGATGTACAGAATTGGAGTGAGGAAAAAGGATCATTAATGAAGAGTCCTAAACGTTAGAAAACACAGAAATAAATGTATTCAGCTAAGTCAGCTATACTTTGGAAGGAAAATCAAAACAAAAATGATGTCTTTACCAGCTACACAAGAAAAGAACAAAGAAAGAAAGGCAAGGCCACTCTACCCTGAGAAGAGGTGGAGGATTAAAGGCAAATGGTAGGGAATGTCCTACATACTAAATTAATACTTTAGTTTTCAGTAGACTTGAAGACATTTATGATGGTAATGACAGGGTACCTAGTCAGGAATGAGAATAGGAATGGTAATTCCATTACCACATCCAAAGTGGAAGCAGAGCTTGTGTTCCTTACTCCGGTGAAATCAAGGAGAAAGGAATGGGTGAGAAAAGAGGACCAGATAAGCTTTCTCTCTCAGAATACTAAAAAAGATACACATGAAATTTCAAATTTTATCAATTTAGGCATGATTGGTATAAGGATGAGAGAAACTGCCCTCCAAATGGAGAAGCTTTACAGAAGTTCTGGGAGAAGGAACAGGCAAAGCAATCTAGGTGGCTACATTCCCATCAGATGAACTTCATTCTACAGGAGCCCTTAAAATACATTTTATAAATCCAAAACAATCAGATGTGGAAGCAAATGGAAAGGGTGCTAAACTGCAATGTAGTTTTATTTATCATAGGTACATAGTAGTTTGTTTGCCATAACTTACATTTGACAGGATAGCTTTATTCTAAGGTAAGAGTAAAGGTGGTGTTTCTAGTAACTCAGATCATTCTAAGTTATTCAGTACTTTACCACACGGGAAATTATTGTTTAAGAAGGGTGTTAATATAAGAACTGGAGGATAGACAAGGCAACATCCAAGGCAGAGGTTATAATGGGCATATTCTGAAAAGCCACTTAACAGAATGAAGTTATCATCAGAGGTATTGCATACACATCAGTTTTGGGACTGATCCTGCTCAGTGGTCTCATTAGTGAGAGAATAAAGAGAATAGAGTGGTTGATTGCCAGGCAGGAGATGTTGTTGGGAACAAAGTTAAGAAAGTATGACACGACCTCTAGGACTGGAGCAGCAGCAATGAGGTTGAAGAGTAAGAAGCTCAATGCCATTCACTTAGTAACTGCTGACAAAAGCATTTGTTAAAACCTGAAGGTTTATTAGCTGGAAGTGAAAAAGAAGCATACGAAAAAGGATAAAATAATTAACTGGAGGATGACAGTATGACATGGATGTAGAGAGAGAAAAAACCCCACAAAACTGTCATTTTCAGTGACTACAAGGAAGCACCAATGTAATCTACATTGTAAAAGACATTGGTAAGAGGTAGGGTAGAACATTTTGCATAGTTCTAGTTTTTAATGTTCATAGAAATATATTTAAACTGGAATGAATACAGAAGGCTATTGGAATGATATAGATAATGAAGAATCCATCTTTTAAGAGGAATAGAAGCAAGTTTGCAGGGTAGAAAACTACAATATGTATTTAATTTTCTAACTATCCATGACATGAAGCCCTCTTTCAAACAACAGGGGTGATAAAGGAGGAACCTTATTTGATCTGCAGTAACTTACTGAAGGGCTCTGTAAGACAGTAAAGCATTATTTTAGATGAGGCATTCAGGTTGATGTCTGTAGTAAGTTTCTGACAGACATGAGCAGAAATGCTTTATGTTTGATAAGAGATGTACCGTCTTTTTGCAGCAGTATCACTCATTTATGAAAATATAAGAGTAGCAAAAAAAGCACCCAAATCATCCCATTACACTAATTCAAATGACTTCGTACATGCATTTTTATACCTCTAGATTGTTTCTAAAGGCTTCTTTACAAGCTGGTTATTTTCTCACTTGCATGAGGCTGAGACAGAAATAGAAGAAGAAGTAAGAAATAGAAGTACTATTATTGTCCCTATTTCCTATTATCCTACAACAGATGTATGCATCTGTTCAGGCATATGATATTTCAAACAGCTGTCCAAGGAAAAGGTGAACCCTAAAGTAAACACCAGCATAAATTATAGAGCAATACAGAACTGCTGTATTGCAAGAAGAGGATTTATGAACTGCAGGGCTGACTGTTCTACAAACGAGCATGGTGCATGAACTGAGCTTTCCTTGGGAGGAAATCCACATCACACAGCACTGCAAGCAATCTTCACACTAGTACTATAGGTAAACTAATAAGCTCTGGCTCTTCACAGGACATGAGCACTGTGTGAAGATACTACAGGTAGACTGGATCTGGATCTACACTTGCTCATGTCCAGTCAGTATCGATACCTCTGCAAAATGCTTTCGCCACTTCCAGGTCTGGAGTTAGGCCAGAGTAAGCTTGGGTGCATCCATACTCTTCTCAGGAGGGAGACACCTTCTGTAGGACACACAGGAAAGCTAAAATGGATCAGCTTGCATGCACACAACTAAATCTATGTTTAACCACTATAGAGACACTTGAATTTGGAAAGAAAGTGGTCTTCATATGAGGTAATTTAATGTTCCCCTAGATTAGATATTAATGCACATTAAGCATACCAGCTTCACTCCCTTTGCCTTCATGAGCATCTTTGCATCCTGGCTATCACTATTCTTCCTTAGTTTTCTAAGAACATTTTCTGCCCATAAGAAAGATGTGCAGCTTTCTTCACACTCTGTATCATTTTTCATCTGCTAACCTGCACGCTGACAAGGTAGATTAACAGGTTTCGATCGCCCCCCAGCCTCCTCTTCCAGCAGAGGGAGAAGTGGATGTGATTCTACCCTCAATCCGGCCTTTGTGTTTGAGCCTTCAGTAGCTGCTGCAGTGGCAAGAGTAAAGCCCTGTAAAGTCTTTTCTCTCACACTTTCTTGGTAAATACTGCATTTTAATTGTCTTTTGAATAACATTTTTGCTCATTATTCTCCATGTTCAGCGTAATGCTTAGCCAAATTGCAGATTTTAAATGTTCAAAACTCATGAGTCAGGCCCTTCAGCCACATTATGGGATTAAGGCAAGCTAAAGAACAAAAGAGGAGCTTTGGAGCTATTTGCTCGTAGTTTTGAAGCCTCTAAAATTCCTTCAGGACATAAGATCAAGCCAAGAGAGCTAGAGATCTACTTCTGTGTTACTCCTCTTTTTAATAAAAGAAGAGATTTTAATTTCGTCACTTGCCTAGAGGAGCAGACACTTTCAAGTAAGGCATCAAGTGCTACGAGATTGTGGATCAAACAGCAATAGTTGGTGGTGCCAATTTAATCATTCAGACTTTTCCAGACTGAACAGTGAGAGCCTGACAGAAGCAGCTCAGCTGAACCTTATATCACTGCAGTGCAGCAGGCAGGGGAATAAATGCAATCCCTTCAGTAAACAGCTTCCTGGGGAGCAGAGCAAAGCCACCACCACACCCTTTCCCTTTCTACTTTGGCAGTTGATTGAAAGCTGCACATTTAAAAGGGGGGAGGAAGAGCTGGATTTGAGCTTACACACCCTGAAGGTATTCTGCTCATCTGTGTTTTCACTTAGGGCTTCTGCACGCTGGCACTCATGTGCAGAAGATGAGCACGTTTCCCCTTGAAGGCAACCCCTTGTAAAGACAAGGTGAAAAGCTGCAACTGAAATGTATCCTCCTCAGTGCAAGCAAACATTCATTTTTTCACTAAAAGAAATACAGTCCTTTTTCACAAGGCATTTGTGCTACTGTAAGTCTACTGGGAATATTATTCCAGCATATGCATGCTTTGTCTCTGGCTAACTTTTAAGGCGGGGAAAACCGGGTAGTCTCTAAACCAGATCCTCTGTTCTGTGATATAAATGTTCCTAAACCAAGTTTCTAAAATTCTTGACATCTGCCAATCCCTTTTATCTTTCCACAGAGAACTGAAGCAGATTTTCTTTTAATACAGTCAAATCAATAAATTGGGTATTCCATCTGTTTATGAACAGTGGAACTGGTGCAGATTGGGCAATCTGGTATCAGTTGAATATAGAGCTAACAATAACAGAGCTTTCTTCTGTTAAAACATATTTTACATTCAAATATTTCTATTGCCTGTAGAATTTGTTTGGAGAAGATATCATGCAAAATGCATCAGCAACAAATTAGTATTAAATTATATCAACATGAACAGCCTTTACTCAGAGATCTACATCACCTTGACCCGCTTTTGGACACACTGCCACTATGGACCAGGAAAGACATCTAGGACAGGCCTGTTCACTTTTTTTTTTCTCTAAATCGGCCTACCAATTTATAACAGCTATTGTGACCTGGCCATGTCTGCAAGCTACTAGTTGAAGGCCAGCCCTCATGCAAGTCACCAGAGTATCCACTTGGGCTAATACAGATATACACATTGTTGTAAGTTGAAAATTTTTAGGATGAATTATGTCTACAGAATCACATCTTTAAAATCCATTGTCTGTGGGGGGAAAAAAAAAAAAAGAAAAAGAAAAGAAACTTCTCTTTGCAGTTAAATCAGGGCCAACTAATAAAATATTTTGTTTGCTGTTTCTAATTAGCTGGTGGAAAGAGGGTATTATTTTTCAGCCTAAAGATTCACAGCTCACATTCCATCTGTCAGTCCCTCAAATACCTTTTGAATCAAGTAACCATTTGCAACTAAATTTTGAGTTAGGGATACGTGTCTCAAAACTAGCTAAGTCACAAGTTTCACTGGCTGCACTGATAAAATAGAGGTGAACTTCAGCCATTATACAGTATTTGGCAGCAGCATTTAATCAGCACAAGTGAACTATGTGAACTGTCTGGCCAATCAACATCAGTAACCTAGGTCTAGCTAAAGAATGAGGCCTGTCACTTAATAGAAATGCAGGCACAGGTGTTACTGTTACAAATGTAGGAAGGGGATTATTTTAGAGAACTCAAATAGGAGGGAAAAATATAATTTGCTTTGCTGTTCATATAGCAACGTCTTCAATTTAACTAATAAAAAATAGTCTAACTCTGTAGAGTATTGTGCAGGGTGTTTTTTCCCCTCAGAAATGCCTTTTTTTTTTTTTTTTTCCTGAATTCAGTAACTTCCAGTTGAGTTTAATCCAGCAAAGGTACCTAATTTTGTATTGTTTATGTATTCTTTCACTGTCTCAGTTTCATTCTCAGCCTTTTAATGGTTAATTGGTCAGAATTAAGAGCACGCATAGATTAAAACAGATTTTTAATGCCAAAAACTGAAACAAAGCTGCAAAAGCAATACCAGCATTCAGAAATGTAGACTGAGCTTTGAGTAACTTCAGAGAATCTATGATTAGGAACCTGAAATAAGATTTCACCAAGTTATAATGCTAGTTCATATGAGCAAGTTTTTTTCTTTTTCTTGGAAGATAAGTGTTGTAAGCATGTGTGACTAACAAGACTAATTTATGTGTGTTTCTAAGATTTTGGATCTTGAATTGGAAAGGATTTGAGGAGTTGTGAGAATGGGGTTTATACTGCTACTATGGGGGTTATATAACCTACTGCTTCACAGACCAAACTGGGAGGGATTTAAGAATGATTGTTACTCACCAACCACTGACCTACAGGTCCAGTGTTGCATGGGAAGGGATCAGCTGGAATCTCATGAGCATGTGGGAGGCTGGACTGATATAGCAAAGACAGAAGGTCCATGTCCAGGTTTGCAGGAGATTGCCTAGGAAGGCATTGAATATCTGAAAGAGATCAGAGAAATAAATTAAGTAGTGACAGCTGGTCATTTCCATTTTTGAGTCTTTACCCAACCCAAAAGGCTGTATATATTCTACTGTCCATTTTAGATAAAATAAACAATTTGTTTATTTGGGAGAAGCCAAGGAAATTCCCATTCCAGTCCCTCAGTTTGGCTCTAAATGTTCACTAAGTTCTCAGCCAAGGAACATATTTTTTAACCTCCTCCATGTGTTTATCTGTGGCTTGCATTATCATTTGTAAAATATATTACAACATTCTATTTACTTTATTCTGAAATTTCAAGATCTTTCTGTGGCTTTTCCACGCCCTAGAAATTTCACATATAAATCATAGGGGAAAAAAAAGAGAAGAAAGACAATCTCATCCTGTTTTCTTGTTCGGTGTTCCAAAGAAAACAGATAGGAAGTAAGTTGCTGATTGTTAACATAATTCTATGCCAGCTCATCCCAGTTATCTCAGCTGGTAGGCCCATATCTAAAAATGACAAATACTTATCAAAGTACTTGAAAACACAATTAGGCTAAAATGTTCTAACTTGTGTAGATAAAGTTTAGTTGCCAAGGGAAGATATAAAAATCTAAAGATGTTAACATATCTTTAACTCCATTAAAGTCCCAGTGTTTCCTATTGGCTAGCACTATGTGGCTGCCAGTTCAGTGTTTTACTTAAGACTACGAACTGCTCAACAAAAGCTTTCAAAAAAAGGTGAGCAGGCTTCTTTTCTGGTTTTGCTTCCTTTCTTCTATTGGAAGGAGCAAAGGCAATATGCCCCTTGCACTGGGTCTCGTGATCTGGCACACATGAAGTCAGAGAGCTGTAGCTTGGAATATGAATAGGAGACACATATCTCAGATGAAGGTGTGGAATAAAATAATTTCCCGAACACTGAATAGTGTCAGAGCAAGAACATTGTTACTGCACTGGTATCCAGGACTTCTTGTCAATCTGGAATGTGTGGCCACATGCTCCAATGCTCCAGTGGTATCTTGCTCCATCCTCTGATTAAGTACAAGACTTAAGTATAAGTCTGACCTCTGATTATGATTCACAGTTATATACATATTTTTTATACCTTGGATTCAAGCAGTATTGTTATTCACTGAAAGCAGGAAGCTATGTAGAGCCAAACTGCTTAGATGTTCTTAGAAAATTTCACAAGCCAAGAGTCACAAGCTCTGACCCTGAACACCAAAATCAGTTACCTACATTATATAAAAGCCTAATTTTCATACCTGTTGAGTAATAGTGGCTGGGCACTTTTAAAAATCTGGCCTCTTTCTTAGGTGCTTTAAGTATCCCAGTTTGCAAATGCTGCAGTCTAGTTGGTAAACAAACACACATTTGCTTATCAGGCAGTATGCTTTCGTTTAGGGTGTAGGTATTGTTCAGTGTTGTTATATTATGTAAAAGTTGCCTTACTGGCTTGCCTACAGCCAAGGATTGTAATGTTTATTCAGATTTTTGCTTTAAACAATCACTCGGCACTGAATGAAATATTAAAAGTACAGAATAATACAAGTGAAAACAAATCACAGTAATAGTGTTAATGTCATGCCTCAATTTTCTTGATATGATAAAGCTCTGTTTAGAACATGCCTGTTCCATAACCATTTCTATCTCTGTTATTTCTGTCCTGTTTCCTCTTACCAGTGTAAATTCATGGTGGGTTCTTACTACTCTGACTGACTCTTAAGGGACACTTTGCCACCTCAGCTGTGGAGCTCAGCACAGTAGGAATGTGAATACTTTGGGAGAGCTGAAGGACTCATCTTGTATGGGCTAAGTTGGCCAGGTAGACAACTTAAACTTCTTTGAAAAGTCTCACTTTTCAAGATATGCAGGATGCCAACAACTGTACTGATGGTTGTTTCAAATGATTTCTCCCCAGCTGCTTATAAGTGGTGCTTTCCTATAGTTTGCCAATCGAGAGGCAATGGAGGAGCTCCCATATAAATGTTCCTTAGACTATTTGTGCCAAAATGAGCCTGTACAACAGGTATGTTATACATATTTTCTCTGCAGTATGTTAAATAAGGTTAATGCACATTCACAGCCTAGGCATTTGTTTACTATCATCAAATATTGGTCCAGAAATGCCATTAATTGAGAAGCTAATCAGAAAGTCAGAAAGAGGCAGATCTGCATCATACTTACTCACATAAATTAACTATTCCTGAAGGAAACTGAGATGGTATTCAGTATCTACTCTTTCTTTATGAAATACATCCCTGAATCTACCCTCTCTAAAGAGCACAGCAGTGAAGTTAATATAACTACCATATAAAAATGGTGCAAGACCAGAATGTAGCTGATATAATCCCTGTTATCACTACAGGAATGTTTCAGATAATGCACAGACACCTATAAGAAAACCAAAAGCTAGCCATTTATTTAAAGACAGACTATTGGGAGTTCCTCAATATTAGTTACCAGTTGGACTGGTAAGAACTTTTCTTTCTGTTTTCTTTGTCATCAATACATTTACATTCTAACTACTAGCTACAGAGTGGGTTGAAAAAAAAATACATGTTCTTTTCCCATCCTATTTTGCCCCCTCAAAAAGATGGAAATTATGATCTTTTTCAATACATTTCTATTTAATTCAAAGCCTTCAATACCTTCACATAAGAAAGCAGTATGTAGGTTAGCCATATAAATCAGACTATCTTGGCATATTCTCCTTTAATTGCCTGGTTGCGTCCTTGAACACCTCCCCATTTTGCATAGCTCCTGGGCTGTCATACCTAAGATGTATCTATTCTATTTTATCTGTTTACCCTTTCCCCTCACAGTTATTGTTACGAAATGAGTAAAGTAGCTTCTGGGGCTTGGTATGTTTTTGTTTTGTTTTATTTAATGTTTTGAAAACCAGAAATCTCAGATATCACTCAAAGATGAAGAAAATGATTTGCCTTCAAAATTAATGGAGGTGTTTTGTTATTGACTCTTTTCAGTAGTCACTAAATAGTGGTCTGGCCCATTAAAGTGCTTTGCTTTGTTTGATTCACCCTGACAGATGAGAACGGTTGCTTGCAGCTGGCAGCTTTTAGTTTTGATGAAAGTGTCATGTAGGGCTTAAAGATATGCTGGAATACTCTATTTAGATTAGATTTAACAAAAGAAACAGATATGGTATGCAGTAAAGCATTTTTCTTTAATGGGTAAGTTTTCAGTGCAGGATAAGAGAAGAATTGGGTGAATGCTGTTATACAGATGACACTGGAATTAAGGAAGTGTAAGGGGAAGATAAAGAAGAACTGTTGATCACTTGTTGTGAAAGTTAACTGTTAGCTTTGAGTATAAACTCTCTCTGAAAACAAGACCTGTTTTATTTTCCATGCTTGGTAATGGTCAGCCACATCCTTTTTTTTAATTCTTCCTCCTCTTTTTAAGTGCTCATATGGAAAGTATCTCTGTTTTTGGAAGAAACCTGTCTCCAGTATTGGCCACGAAGTCCATGGGGGTCACAGAAAATAGCCTGAGAGTTGGCTGCTGGTCATTTCTATGTAGCTTTGGAGATGCTTTTTCACTGTTCCAATGCAAATGATGGACACAGAGTTTTAACAAAGTAGTTTTCACAAATATTACAAAAGCTGCTATTTAAACATATGAATATATTTTGAAGGTGTAAAATTCACATTAAAATATGATATATAAGATATACATCTTTGTTAGCTACTATCTAATAGAGTAATACAATAATAAATCTAATTTCTGTTAGATAAATATGAATAGTATTGTGTGTTTCCTGTCCTAATGTATTTTGGATTTGTTTGATAAGAAAATACTACTATAGAAGTTATTTGTTATTTTTTGAATCTTGTTCGTTTTCCATACAGTAGCACACTTTTTTGTTTATGGTTATACTTTATTGTACCTACTTTGCCCTTATACTTTATTGTACCTGCTTTGCCATCAGCAGACGCCTCACCTCCATCCCTGGAAAAGTGATGGAACAGCTCGTCCTGGCTGTTTTCTCTAAGCATGTAAAGGACAAGAAGGTGCTAAGCCAAGGGGAATTCACCAAGGGGAATTCATGCTTGACTAACCTGATAGCCTTCTATAATGGAATGACTGGCTGGATAGATGAGGAGGGAGCAGTGGATGTCATCTATCTGGACTTCAACGAGGCTTATGACATGGTCCCTCATAGCATCCTCTTGGACAAGCTCCAGAAGTATGGGTCAGATGAGTGGACGGTGAGGTGGATTGAGAACTGGCTGGATGGCAGAGCTCAGACAGTTGTGATTAGTTTAGCTAGAGGCCTGTAGTTAGCGGTGCCCCCCGAGGTCAATCCTCAGTCTGGTCCTGTTCAATTTATTCATCAATGGCATAGATGAAGGCACAGAGGGCCCCCTCAGCAAGTTTGCTGATGATACCAAACTGGGAGGAGTAGCCGATATCCCAGAGGGCTGCACTGACATCCAGAGGGACCTGGACAGACTGGACAAGCGGGTGGTGAGAAACCTCATGAAATTTAACAAGGGAAAGTGTAAGGTCCTGCACCTGGGGAGGAATAACCTCAGACACCAGTACAGGCTGGGGACTGACCTTCTGGAGAGCAGCTCTGCAGAGAAGGACCTGGGCGTCATGGTGGATGACAAACTGACCATGAGGCAGCAGTGTGTCCTTGTGGCCAAGAAGGCCAATGGGATCCTGGGGTGCATCAGGAAGAGTGTCTCCAGCAGGTCGAGGGAGGTGATCCTGCCCATCTACTCAGCCCTGGTGAGCCCACATCTGGACTACTGTGCCCAGTATCTAGAGTACTGTGGAACTACTGGAGAGAGTCCAGCGCAGGGCTACAAGGATGATCAGGGGCCTGGAACATCTGCCCTGTGAGGAAAGGCTGAGAGAGCTGGGCCTGTTCAGCCGGGAGAAGAGAAGGCTGAGAGGAGACCTGATTAGTGTCTATCAGTACCTCAAGGGAGGCAGTGAGGAGGATGGGGCCGGCCTCTTTTTGGCAGTGGCCAGCGAAAGGAGAAGAGGAAAGGGCCACAAACTGATGCACTAAAAGTTCCACAGGAGCTTAAGGAAAAATTTCTTGACAGTGAGGGTGACAGAGCACGGGAACAGGTTGCCAAGAGATGTAGTGGAGTCTCCTTCTCTGGAGATCTTCCCAACCCGCTTGGACACAGTCCTGAGCCACATGCTGTAAGTGACCCTGCATGTGCAGGGGGGTTAGACTAGTTGATCTCTAAAGGTCCCTTCCAACCTTAATGATTCTATGATTCTATGATCATGTAAACAGTCCTGAAAGCCTAAGGCCCTCTGCATTGTATTCTTGTCAGGAAAAAGCATATTCAGTTGATGAGACAACAGAAAAATGTTACCTGGTTACAGACAGTTTGCTGATCAATAATGAAATATTGATGTGTTTTAATTAATTATTATTTATTTTTATTATTAAAATAAAAATACTAAGGAAAATGGGCTGGTGTTCTAGGTAAAGGAGAGAGCTGTATTTCAGAGTCTCAGCAGTGGTTGATGATTTCAAGTTCCATATTCTACACACGTACATGACATAGCAATTGTACAAATGAACTGATCACAAAATACTGTGTGAAAACCAGATATTTCTGCTTCATTGAGAAGGATAAAATAAGTTCCTGCAAGCATCATGGAACACTGTCAGCAAAATTTCCCCTTGGCAATATGACTGAAATTAAACAAAACCTTATAAACAGTATGCACATTGACACTGTGCATTTGTATTGTGTATACAAGACTGTGACTATTCATACTGAAATTGTGGAAGGTCCAAAAAAATTACTCAGACTCTATAGGAGCAAGTGCACAGCAAGGTGGGAGCCTCCTTCCTTTATGTCTTCTTTGCATGGATCATTGAGTTAGGGAAGCGATGGGTGTTAGCATAGAAAAGGCACTGAACTTAGAAACACAATGTGAATTATGTACATATTATTCCTGTGGAGATGGCTGTAAAGTCTTGTGCTGCTCACTGCAACTGTGCCATTAGCATAATTAGACTTTCCTTTGCACAGAGTGCTTCCCCACCTAATGGCAAATGGTGAGTATGGCTCTGTGTAACATTCCTCCCCCATGCATGCTAATGTCTTTGTATTAAGCCTTGATATCATTAAGAACATTCTAGCCTTTATATTCAGATCTGTTTTCCAAGAGTGAAAATTAAATAATGACACTGTACCACTGTTTTTCCAAGTACTGCATTAATGTCATTCTCTGAAACCTGACTAGCAGCCCAAGACAACTGTCCCAAACCCACTGTACACAGTGTAATTAATCTCTTGTAAGTACTTTGTTATTAGTTTTATTACTCCCCTGCCCAAGGGGGAATGGCTTCACAGGCTAAATTTCAGGCTGGAAATATGTGGACTCTCTGGAAGCACAGGTTCCTAGTTGCACAGCTGACTCATGCCGTCAGCTGCCCGCTGTCAAGCAAGCGACTATCACGTACCTCTTCATTTTGTGGCTGGGCAAACACTGAAACCTAAAGGAGGGCTAGCTCGGCACCTCCTAGAATGGCTCATACTAGACATTTGTATCTCAATCAGTGGCACTTCGAAGAGCAGCGCTGGCTTCAGATTTAGTGAAGCCTTCTGGAACAGCCCCACACAAACGCGGCTTTTTCAAATAGCTGTTCAAAGGAACAGAGTTTACTGTCTGCAATTACAAAAACAAAGGAGTGGGTGTTTTGTCAACAGGCATCCCATCTGTGGCTCACGCAGAGGTGCAGCTGGCCACCAGCCACAGGGACACTGGCCTACAGGCAGCTCACGGCTGCTGCGCTTCACACCAGGGACAGTCTACGAAATGAATTATCCAAGGGTGAAAATCATCTATCAAAAAATAAAAGAAAAAAAATACAACTCAAATAAGAATAAAAAGAGAAGGAAAAGCCCCAGTTTCCATAAAAAAGGTCTTTAGGCCTACACTGAATATACCACCTGAGGATCTGGCTATCAGTCTGATAAATGCTGCTCTTTCCTTGGATTTATGCTCTGTATTGGGACTGGGCTCATGGCTGGACACGAACATGGAAATGTGGCCCCATATTCTGCAATGCATGGCGGAGGCTAGGGGGGGGAGGTCTTTGCACGGAAGGAAACTGTCCATTTCTTTGCAGATGTGGCAAAGGGGAGCAAAATGAGATATAGAGGCGATAAATTGGGCACTAGTGGATTTCAGCGTCTGGTTAATTCCGACCTGCTTCAGCTGCGGGGGCACCGGGGGCTTCACATGCCTTCTGCCATCGCGAGGCCCTGACAACGGGACCGCAAGGGTGGTGGGAGCCGTGTCGGCGGCGCCGCCCCGCGCCCGGGCGGCCGTGCCCGCGGGGAAGGAAGGGGGGACGTGCGAGCCAGCCCTGGCGGCGGCGGCGGCTGTCCCGCGGCCGAGGTCAGCCTCACCTCGGGCTGACCCGGGCGGATGGCGCCGCTCCCAGACGCGTCCCGGGCGAGCAGACGGCGATGGAGCGAGGCGGCTCGGCACCGCGAGCAGGGCCCCGCGTGCCCGCGTTGCCAAGGCACTGCCTCCAGCGCAGGGGCAGGAGGCCGAGCAGCGGCCTGCCAAAGCACCTCGGCCTCACCTTGCTGTTCAGGGGCAGGGGCCTTCGTGGGCCGCACAACCTGCCACGCTCGTCGCCTCCTTTGCTGCCTCGTTCAGCGAGAAGGAATCTGCAAGAGCGTGTGCCTGCTACCTTAGCAGACAAGATGAAGAAATAGCACTTTATTGGGTAGCCAGTTCTAAATTAATTGGAATTTTCTTCGGGGAATGTCTGGAGGAAAAGCATTTTGACCGGAATAAGTGAAATGATACAGCTAAAACATGACTTTTTGTTTTTTTTTTTCCTCCTCTTTTTTTTCAAGTGGATCCTCACCAGCAAGGCACATCAGTCTCCAGCCAAATAAGTATAGGACTGGAAAGTTAAAGTCTTTGGCTGCTGGTATGTAAGGCGCATTCTTCCTCTCTTTCCACTTTCATATCATGTTTCTCAGCTTTACCAAAGCTTTTAATCCCCTGTCTTTTTTTAATCTAAATTTAAAGTTATTTTATCAGGCACATTACAGAGGAAATTTTTTTACTGCAAACGAAGCAGCCTGACATGCCCTCTCCATAACAAGTACATAGGAAACCCAGCAAGGTTCAAGCTTTGGCCACCAGCACGCAGCTGAGCACTGTGTCTGCTCAGGGGCACCTTGGGGACCCCCCAGGGACACTGCACGGGCTGTTTTGCCAGCACTGTGGTCACGCTGTGGTGTCCTCGTTGGGGTGCAGAGGGAAGCAGAAACCTCAGCAGAGCACAGCAAACCCATCAGCATCTGCTGATGCAGAGGTAGAAGGAGAAAGTCACTCAGGCAGCTGAGCTGTGCTCACCTTGACGCCAGAGGACAGATGGCTTTACAGTTCGGACATGAGTCCTGAACGGGGCCACAGAGTGGGTTCCCGGGACCCAGGGAGAGCAAGGCCACCACATCTGTTCACTCTGCTCTCAGCAGCCTCAGCTCAGGGGACTTTCTGTAGCTTTCTGCAGCATTTCCTCTGGACATGTAGATCACATTGACAAGATCTTCCAAGTCCTTGTCCGATCTGCCCTTGTACCTGCATAACCTTTCTGTTAAACTAAACAGAGCCATTTCACATGTACAAGTCCTGTCCTGAGGTGGTCCGTGGTCAACACTGCTAAATCATTAGCGCAGTCTGTGGCTTGAGCTAATTGCCCTTTCCCCATACAAAGCCTGGCAGTTTGAAGCATGCGCATCCGAAATGCTCAGCGGTCTCTTCCCAGTCTGGCACAGCAAGGAAGTTGTCCACTGGGGCCTTTACTGCAGCTGTAATCACAACAAGGCTCTGTGGTTGCTTGGTGGCCTGCAGGAGGCTTATTAGGCAGTTTGAAAGTGGCTGCCCTGTTTTGCGGGTTAAGAGCGCTTAGCAGTGCAGATGTGAACCTGGTCATACTAGTTAGTCCTCAGGCCTGAGAATCATTCCTCACATCTTTTATTTACTAGTGCACAAGCAGCTGAGGGACTGACACCATCTTTTGTACCACAGAAGTCCTGGGAAAACTTCTGAGGCCTTTGGGACAGATGCAGGATTTTTAGTGTCAGAAGAACACAGTCACTTCAAGCGTTTTGGTAGTTTTCTCTTAGTACAAGATACAGTTTCTCTTGATTCTTTAAGGCAAATAGGAATCATTGTTTAATCTCAGTAACAAGCCCAGCCTCTTAAGCAGTGACATTGCCATTGACGGGCTTGCAAGGAAGAAATGGGGCATCCCATCCAGCCCTGTCAGTGCTCTCCCTTTTCCATCTTGCTTTTGGCTTAGTGCCTCAGCCCCCTGGAGCCACCTCCCTTGCGGCTTCGCCACTGCTGTGCTTTGCACAGTCCTTGGTGTCGGCATTGCAGAAGCAACACTGGCTTCTGCCACCGACACCAAGTAGTAAAATTAGTAAAATACATCAGTCAACTTCAAACCTGCAGGCAGTCAGTGGAGACCATTGTCCTTCCAGAAGGAAGAGGGACCACCGCACTCGAGCCTGAGCGATAAACGAGGGGCTCTGTGGAACACCAGGAACCCTCAGCAAAGGGCACGCGCAACATACGGCAGCAGCTCCGCTCTACTGCTGGACCTTGTCTATAATGTGAGATCGCATCTAGAGTGAGAAAAGAGCTCACTGTATGCATTCAGCGTTTGTTCGGTGTTGTGATATGCCAACAAAGATGCCAGTCAGCTTTTCACTACATACATGTTTCTTAACTAAAATCTGAACCTTGTTGACCAGCAATTCATTCCCCATATGGCTGCATGCTGCCATCAAATAATGTAACTTTATGCTTGTCAAAGCAAGACTTGACAAACAGAAGTTAGCCTGTGACTCTGTGTTGGTGCAAGAAGACAGTATTTTTTTTTAATGGAGAAATTTTGCACATTGTGACTGATGTGGTTTTGTTAGGAGAACCCCTGGTGTAGTCATAGCCATACTGACAGAAGGCAGCATTTGTCAGTTCAGGTTATATCAATGAGGAAGCTGGTGTAATTACACTAGCAGAAAGACTCTTTCTGCTAGAATATACTGCAGGTGCAGTTTAATCACTCCTCTGGCAGCAAGGCCCGTATATTAAGTTCCTACCTCACCTCTTCCAACAGGACAGCTTGCTGCCCCCTCAGTTGTGCCAATGGAGGTGATTGTAGACCACACCGTAAACCGGATAGCTACTCTGATTGTAGCTAAAAGTGCCTGAACAAACAGCATAATGCCTCCTATTTATTTGAGAAAGATTATTTCACTGGTGCATTTTGCAGGGTGAACAAACAGTTGCATCTGAACTGTTGAAGGGGTGATAAACCACTCTTTAAACATAGAAACAAGTAACGAGAGTTTGCTGTGGAAGATGTGAGTGATTTATACTGGCTTTGTCACTGAAGATAGAATATGTGTAACTTTACTCAAAATCTACATTAAGGGACTCTATATCAGAACATATATGTATCATGGGCAACCTCTTTAACTGTCTTTGTCCTATTATTTGCAGAATCTCTGTGGCAAGGATTCTCTTTTATCTTACGTTTGTACATCAACCAGACCTTCACTCTAATTTAGAACATCTGTTATTGTTATGGAAATAATAATAATGATAGCACTATTGCAGTATCTTGTAATTAGGATTACAAGATTAGGGTGAATGAAAAGCTCTACTTCAATGTCTCCATTTTGCTAGAATGGAGATTGTAGCAGACTTCTGTGAAAAAAACAGCTCCTGTGTTTAACACTGTATAAACTGAGATTAAAAGATACTAGGTTACAAACTTTGGTACAGGTACTATAAGAAACTGGTGAATACACTGACCACAGAGTGAATTGTCTTTTCCTGACTAAGTCTGTGGGCAGGAACTGCTGGTGGCAGCAGCAGCAAGAGTATTTCTTTCTTGGAGAAGATAAATGCCTGTTTTGCCTATCCTTTTAAATGAATCTGTGGACAAAAGAATTGGGACACTTTCATTCTTACTGCATCTGTCACAAATTATTTGTCATAAACAATAAACACTAGCTTTTTGCAGTTTTCTTTATTTGTGGGGTCGTAGTTTCAAAGGCAATTTATTTACTGAGAAATACCACCTGATTCCACCTGCGCATTTAAAGTCCTATTTTTCTTTCTCTTAACAAAAATAGCTATCATCACTGTCTCATAAAATGCCACTTGCATGTGTGAAATCTAACAGCTATTATCAGATGCAAAATGCATGAAATAAGAAAGGAGTGACATTAGCATTTTCCTAAACAATTTTATATTTTGTCAACTATTGATATGTTTAGACAACAGAGAGATTGTTTAAGATTCGTTTTTGCCTGGCCAGCTCAAGGTGAAAGATCTTTATGTAACTTGTTCTTGAATTGTCCAGTCCCTTGAATTTATGATATAGAAACTAGCTCACATGAACTCCTGAGTCATGCAGATTTGATATCTGAATATTATTCTATATTTTAAACTGAAGATAGCTCAAGATGCAACCTCTGCTGCTTTCATTGGGCAAATAAAGAAATAGGCAGTAGAAAAGGGAAAGCCCTCTCTTAGCCCTGGCCTTGCCAAATCTCATTTTCCATCAAATCAGGATTTATGCACTGATGCTTTCCGGTCAGTGACTTCAAAAAAAAATTTTGGCAGAGGAGTAGAGGCCTCAAAGATAATTGAAGATCTACATATTTGGCTAAAAAAAAGTAAGAGGTATGAAAATTGATGAGGTAAAAAAGTAAAATAAAGACATTTTTTATTGAAACATACTGACATCCCATGACAATGGGAGCTTATATTTTTTAGAATATAATAAAAATTTCATTCAGAAAAGAACCTTTAAAAACTGCCCAAACCATAGACTAAGCTGCATTAAGAGCTCAATTTCTTCCATTCAGCAAAATCTCTTGAATACCTGGTTATTTCTGTTCGGTCTACAGAAGACCTGATGGAATTGGGGATTGGAGATTTCTTTGGTTGCTTGCGGGGGTTGGAAGTTTTTTGGTGATTTTTACTTCCAAGGCTGATGGGAGTAAAAATACTTCTCATACTATACTTTACTTCTCATACAATACTTTACTATCTCCCTGTTTTATCTTTAGTCCTGAAAAGAAACAGAAAATTCAAGTTGGAAAAATTCTCTTTCTCACACACATACAACCCCACTCCAGCAGTGCCCAACCCCTGTGTTTGTGTTCAGCTCCCTGTGAAATCCCTCCACCCACACAGCCATACATGTGGCCTGTGTTTTGGGCGGTGGCTCCTGACTGCTTCAACAGTTTTGTTCAATACAAAAATTTAACCCTTCCAATGTGCACCCTGGTGAAGAGGAACTGCCACACTACATTTCATTCCATGTTACAGCATTTTCCATTGCAAGCAGTGTAAGAACTATGTGCTTTCATATTCTTCAGCTTGTCTTTTATAGCAATGGAGTTAAACAGTATGCAAGTTTAAACTAGCTCCCGTATGCTTGAAATACTACACAACTTTCTTAATTCTGTACTAAAATATGGCAGTGTATGTACAATATTTCTGGGACCCAATATTCGCTATTTAAAGGTGTATAATATGTAGATGCCTATAATACAATAAATTAAAGTGAGCACAGTTACCATAGCAATCAGTGTTACAGAGTATTGTCATAGTCTAAAAGGGATTGTACCATATGGAAATAAGTGTCTTCAAAGGACATAAAATACTGCCTTCATCTTACTACTACTAGTATATTTTTAATGCACGGTTGAAAACCATAATGCTGTTGCTTTTGAAAGTGCAAAATTCACAGTTTAACAAATTAATTCCAAATGTAGATTTCTTCTAAGAACTTTGTGTTTTTATATCATCTGTTATTGCCACATCTTGCAGATCCCACAACATAAGACAGCAGATGATTTAGTTCAAATGGTTCTTCATTGTTTTTAATATTTTTAACATCCCAAAGGGGGGGGCGTTATTTATATGTTTAATAAATTCCAGATTTTTGAGCTGCTAGTCAGTTCAGTTGTCTGGAAAAAAAAAAAAAAAAAAAAAAGATGGCTATTATTCATCTTTTTTTTTTTTCTCTCAAAGATGGTTTTGGGCCTCTGATTGGATTATTCAAGCAGGACTATTCATTTTTTTTAAGCATATTCTCACTTTTTGTTGTTTGTTTATGTGGAATGGAGAATTATAATCATTCCAAAGATATTTAAAAGAAAAACACCCCTTGAATTCCTTCTTTCGGTCACACATACCTTAGTGCGTATGACTGTATGACCTACATCTTCCCTGGCAAGTTTTATAGGTCTATAGCAAAGCATCTATCCATATAGCTATTCCTGCCTTCCATCATTTTAGCCCTGCTTCAATTCCATTAGCCGTACTAGTCTTTTACCATCACCTGGAAGTCTGGCATCTTTATCAGAAATATTATCTGATTCCAGTGGTCCAATTGATTTCAGTGGAACTGTTTGCCAAAGAAGGTGCTATTTAGGATGAACACTGAGGCTAAAACTACCTGGTTGTTTAAGACACCATTTCCATGGTATCCAACAGTTATTGTAGCTTTATATTAAGTTAATGTTCTTCAGAAGTAATACAAGAATATCACTCATGATAATAAATATTTGCAGGATCCTTAGATTAATATAGAGGTTGCCTAGCTTGGAAAAATTGATCTGACATCCCTTAATTTGCTTTAAATTAATCTAGTTTCATCACAGCAAAGTCTCAGTGTAGGCTGATATAAGACAATTCAGTCACTAAGCTGATTTAACGTAATATACTATATAACAAAAACTAACACTGAGAAGAAAAATATTTTAAAGTCATGGATTTTATTCAGATAAGCCAATTTTCTGTAGTGCTAAGCACATAAAGGACGAATGAAGATTTTGTGGGAGAGTATATATTGAAGGAAACTGTGACAGTGAAAGTCTTAGGAAATATAGGCATGTGATATCACCAGCAAGGATGCAAAACTTGAGTTTATTGCTGTCATAATTTGCGGAGTTCGAGAAGTCCTGATGCAGTCTTGTCTGTCAGTAGATCAAATTATCATTTGTGCTAATTAATTAAAACATGCAGCTATGGCTTACCGCTTTCAAAACCGCATTGAGAATCTATTGTTTATTCAACTGAATGGTGATAAAATGCATTGTTGTAGATGTAGTCCCTGGAAGAGAGAGAATGTAACTGTCATGTTGATGTTTTCTTTAGTGAGATATTTATGAAGAAGGAGCAGTTAAAAGCAATTAATGAGATTGGTTAAAAACAAAGCTACAATGAAAAGTAAAGCAAACTTTAAAGGTATAAAGAAAAGTAAAAATTATAATGGTAGCATTAAAAGAGACAGTTCTTAATTATGGTTCCTGCCTGGAAAAAATGAAAGCTCTTGACAGAAGTTTGAGTGTGATTGGCACAGAAAGCTCAGGCAGCATGTGACATGAAAACACATTTCTAGTAGACATAAACAGTTGTGCATAGTGCAAAGTATGCATAGTAGGGACATGCTTGTAGGAATCAGACTTAGTCCCATGTCAATACAGTGTCTTCCGTTTCCTCCCATGATAATGAAGTTATATGTAGGTATTTGAAATTGTACATATATATATATATATATATATATGTCACCAGGAATTACATGTCCTATGTCAACATACTTTTGACCAATCTGTCTGAACTCTAAGATTTTTAGTGTAGAAATAGTGTAAAGAAGAGACCATGGTATAGAAGCTGATGATGACAAGGATCTTTCTGCAAATTTGGGAGAATGTCCATGTAGGCCTGGGGAGAGACTGCTGGGCAACATGAGAATTTTAATCTGATTCTGTTGGTTTTCATCAATCATTTAGTAGTTTTGTAAGGAGACTCCTAGAAGAACTGTACTTTGAATACCAAAATACAATAATAATAACACTTAGTGTCCTTTATATTTTAGGGAGTTAATGAGCAGAGTGATGCATTCATTCTCTTATCTCCGTTGCGACGTGTTGTTTGCCCAGATTTCATGTCCAACGAGGGCCTCATTCTCTCTCCCGTCCTGCTAACTTGTCACCTTTCTGATTCCATTAATTTAAGTAGACTTGTTCTTTACTATTAGCAATGTTACTGAAAGGAAAATGAAACTAATGCAAGCACAGAGTGTAATGGATTCCATAAACTACAACTATCATAGCATCCCTTCTTAAAACTAATTCCCTGTCAGTAATTGTTTTCTTCAACTAACAGCTAGCAGTGTTTCATTTTCGGAGCAATACCCCACAGTGACTTCTCTTCAGAAATGCCAGTAGGTCAGTCTGAACTGCCCACAGTTTCAAATTACTTTTATATAATATTTAATGAAATACAGATTAGGATCCTTTTCCTCTTAGAAATAACAGAAAATTCAAGGGACTGCGCTGTAAAGCCAGGTACCTATAAGGAGTAATTTATTGCAGTATTAACTATCAAGAGGTTGAGCCAATGAGTAAAAAAGTCCGTATTTCTGCACTGCATATACACTTCAGGAATGTGTTTTGGACAAGATTTAGCTTACCCTTTGGACTTAATATCTCTTATGCCCATGGAGCAAAGTTCAGAGGCACGTGTAGGGGTTGGGGCACTCCTGGCATGCACCAGGGCATGCACCAGGCGCAGTCGAGATTCTGGATCAGTCCTGCGAGAGGGGATCCAGTTAGCATGCACCAAAATCCCTCTGCAAACTAAATCAATGTCCTGAGAGCAAGGCTGCTGGGGATTTGTGTCACAACTGCACTACTGTTCTGAACCAAATTGCTACGTTATATGCAGCTTAATACAATATTCATTGTTGTTCCACAAGATATATCACACTACAGAAATACAGGTCCTAGTCCTGGCCACCAGGAACATTGCCACTGATTTCAGCAACAGGGATGAGATTATTTAGCCTATTTTGTTCTGGTTGTATCTGACTATATGTATAAACAAGGAGATGTATACATCTTTCCTTCACCAATTATGACATTTATCCTTCTGGGAAACTACTGTACACAGAAGGACCAGAATGTTTGTTTGTATGCTGTGATTTAACTTTCCAGAGTCTTCTAAGAACAGACAGAGTTTGTGGCTCAGAGCCAAAACTGAGATATACAACACTCTTGTGAATTGCAGAGATAGGTTTTGTGCAAGGAGAACTAGGCTGAAATTTGGAGCCAGTCTATTTACAATCTTTTTTAAAACATCACAATGATTTTCTGACTAACCCTCAGGGAGACAGGACTTTGAAAAACAGAACAACAACAAGAAGGACAGCACGGGATACCAAGCATGCGTCATGTAGTACGTCATTTGTATTCCTGTTCTCTTTCTAGGAATAGCTTCCCAGACGGAACGTGGTTTTAAAGGTGCTTTTCTTTTTTTTTCATGGGAAATGCTTCCTCTAAGCAAATCTGAGGATCCATTTCTGCAGTTCCCATCTCTAGTGGCCAAATTCATGCACAGAGATATATTCCACCTAAAGAGTCCAACAGGCTATTAAGGGGCTGCTAAGGGATTGTATTTGCTGGGTTTAGGATCAGATGGTTCATCTGATACTTGCTTTACTGTACCATTCTTCTGGAGGCAAGAGATGCTTGACTGTTGTGGAACTAGTAAAATTATCCATCAAGCATGAAGCTTATCCAAATCTTGATTTTATTATTCCTGTTCCTCACTGGGAAAATACTGAAATGTTCACTGAAGTTGTATTTTCAATTAACAAAGTATTTACCAAACAAATCTTGCTCGTGAAAAAAAAAAAGTAATGAAGGAGCTCTTTTCCATTAAGAGTTTTGGTTTTTGTTTGTTTGTTTGCTTTACATTTTGAAGTATCTACTGAAACCCTTTTCCTGTATGGTGAGATGATTTTTCGTATCATTTTTTGATTGTTCCCTGATTTTGTTGCTTTGCATTCTATGCATGGGCCATCACTACTCTTATTGGATGTCGTTGTAAAGGCAATACATTTTAGATTGAAAACAACAGGCATATTAGACATACATTGTGCAATAAGCACTAAGCACTGTGAGGTGCTTAATAAAGCTTCAGAATCTTTCTCTAAATATTAAGTTGAAACTATGCCTTCCATTTCCTAAAAGAATGACAGTGTTTTTGACGTCCTCTTAAAAATATGGGCCTATTTGAAAAAAAAAAAAAAAAAAGATATTAATTTGTGATTCACATATGAGCTGCTTTAAAAGGGGCAAATGTGCCTGCTGATTGATAGAAGATTACTTATCACAAGGCTACTGTTGGCATTCTCATGCTAGGCATCAAGATTATTTAAAGAAGATTCTCAAAATTTCTTGTCATTGTAGAAAAGAATACATGAACACTGCTGTCTTCCAAGAGATGAAAAGCTTCATCAAACAAATGCATATATATAAGTGAACAGAGGTAGAGTGTGAAAAGATGGAAATTAATATGAGTGCTTTTTTCCTGATATTATTTGCATATCTGAGCAACTGGTAAAAATTATGTGTATAGTAATCAGTCATTATAATCATAGAATCATAGAATCATAGAATGCTTAAGGTTGGAAGGGACCTCTAGAGATCATCTAGTCCAACCCCCCTGCACACGCAGGGTCACCTACAGCA